>JANJGK010008562.1:20000-25920 GCA_039081455.1 Macrobrachium rosenbergii
TGTGAGGTATCAAAATTAAACTAGAAATATTCTAGAGTAGAAGGGCATCACTCCATCAAAAACTCTAATTGTTTCCCTGGTCTTAATTCACTTTAGCAAAACTAAACGAACAAAACATGTTTATCACTTTGCCTTATGCACACACAATCAATCCTATTCACTGGTGATCAATAAATGAAACACTTTTTCTAAAAATGTTAAATACAAAAATTTATTTTTAAATTCAAAGTTTATAATTAGAATTAACAATCTGAAAAATTTACCATTACTTGAAAATAATACAACACTCAATTAATTCTTGAACTAAACTATGAGGCAAAACTAATTCACAAAAACTTTATCAGGAATTTGAATTAATCAAGCGAAATTTAAACTATCAAGAATTACTCAAGATTTAAAAAAGAAAATCTTAATAATGAAATCAAGTATGCAATGTTAAATTACGTATGCAATGTTAAATTACCAAGAAATATTTAAAATACTACATAAATAAATGTTACATCACAACATAAAAAATGTGAAAATATAGAGATTGTAAATAGAAAAAACACACAAAAATACACATAAGATTTATCAATAATGATTTCACTCGGTCAAAAATTTCCTAACTTATCATACCATGGTATTAATAAGTAAAATTCACGTTACCTTACACAAACTTGTGAAAACCTCTGTAAATCACTTGCTGCAGCTGCGTTACACCAAAACACACTTTTTTACCAGGCGCCGTTACAAACTAAATTACTTTACTAAATTCAGATCTCAAAAGTTAATGCTAATACGTGACCACAAAACACTACGTTAAAATAATCTCTTTCTAAGAACGAGAGAGAGAGAGGGAACCAAATCGACTGGTCTCAGAAATCAGAATGAAACAAATTTTAGAATTCCAGTAACACGTGAAGCAATTACATGATGTCATTAAAGCATTTTGGGTGCGAGATACAAAAGGGAAGTTCTAGAAGCAGGGAGGTGACGTCATTAAAGCATTTTGGGTGCAAGATACAATGGAGAAGCTTCTAGAAGGAAAGTTACGTCATCCCAGCAAAACGTTTTGAATGCAATCTTACAAAACATGACGTAATTGATCAGGACATGTTTTCTTTCTCTCAAAGTGACGTATGTGACTCGAACATGAAACAACGTGAAATCACTCGTCTTGAGCCCGTATGGGACGAATCGGCATTTGTTTTCAAAACCTGTCATCACTTACCCAAAACAAAGCGCTCTCCCTTATCTCAACTGATGACAACTGAAATGATACAAGTGCTTGCTGGACACGCACACGTGTTCACATACTACGCTTTTATCAAGAAAGATATTCGTTCCAAATTACGTTACTATTAAAATTGTATTAACAATTCTAAATTACGCTATCAAGTTACTTAATCATTAGTTCTTTTGAGATCTGATGCAAACTAAATATGACACTTTAACGATCATTATCATTACACACAACACATGAAAAAAGTAAATATGTCAAAATTATAGGAGCATATACGTATTACAAGGCAACATCATGAAAATATATATATATATATATATATATATATATATATATATATATATATATATATATATATAATATATATATATATATATATAATAAATGCACATCACCTCTATCACTCCATGTATGTAAATACACACACACACACATATATATAATTACTTTTTCACATTATCCATGTGCATTCTGTAAATGGCACTTAAGTGAGAGAATTGAGCTCTCAAGCAGGATTTAAACTGGCGTTTTCAAAGCCACTGGAGCTCCGTCGCACACCAGTATTGATAACATTTGAATAATTTTTTAAGTGTTATATACGAATATATATATATATATATATATATATATATATATATATATATATATATACATATACATATACATGGAGTGATGGGTGGTTATTATATATATATATATATATATGTATATATATATATATATATATATAAGATATAGATATTGAGAAATATATACATATATATATACATATATATATATATATATATATATATATATATATATATATATATATATATATATATATATATATATATATTGTTACGTGTGGGCTTTGGCTAATGAGTTTTTAAATTAATCATCGTAATTTATGTAGCCCTGCTCCGCTGAAGACACGTAAACTCTCATTGAAGCTAAAAGTCACCCCCAAAAGACAGACTATTACTTAATTGGATTAGGTCGCTAGTCAGAACTACATAGTGAATTATTGGATTAATTCTGTAACAAATTAATTGCATCAAACCCTGTCGTTACTCACCTAGTCCCAACAAAGAAAAATGCGCAGTGATAGCGAGGGAAATTACATGAACCACTTAGTTGATGTCGGACACAGTTAATTTTCCCTGCTTCAGTAAAGAATAACGCAACGGTGTTCTTACTCAAGCGGCTACCATACGCAAGTTTAGTATTGGTAAAAGCTATTCTTCTCCCATACAATGGGCTCAGGATCCAAGGGTTGCCTGGATTATTACTTACACTTGATTCCCTAATTTCTACTCACTGCACGGCAATAGCTTATGCAATTTCACTAGGCAATATTCATTATTCCCAAACCAGAAATACAGTTATACCAGGTTCTCGTAAATGGTGGAGGAAGGAGCAAAAATGGAAAATAAGTACAGAGGAAGAGTTGCCAGCAATCAGCAATACTTGTCAATTCCAGACGTACCGTTTACGTGGGTTGCTTGTGCAGTGCAACTGACGATCGGAATTCTTGAACAACGCGTATCGTCTATTCACTTAGGCAAAACTGACAGAATAAAGAACAAAGGACAGGGTTAGTCGGCGCACGAATGCATGTGCTTCGTCCGACGGCGGGTATCTCTCTCTGCCTTTCGTGGGTCAGGTCAGGGCGCTGTTGTCTCTGTCACCAATGCTGGTATGTAGCCTCCGGCAGTCTGAAAATTTGACAAAACATCGCCGAATGCATAGAACAGGGAAAAAGGAAGCTTAAGACCACCTTCACTAGAGGCGACTTGGTGAAAACCCTCCCTGTGGGTTAGGTCCCTAATGCTAACCTATCTGCTACTAAAGGATGTTACTTTTTGAAAACAGTCTACCTCCCTACCCGCGTACTCTTAGCTTCGACAGAGATGCTGTTCTGTCTTTGTTAGAATGGTATCCCTACCAAAATAATGCAGAGGGGGCGAACAGTAGAATATATATATATATATATATATATATATATATATATATATATATATATATATGTGTGTGTGTGTGTGTGTGTGTGTGTGTGTATGTGTGTGTGTGTGTGTGTAGAGAGAGAGAGAGAGAGAGAAAGAGAGGTAAGCGAAAAAGGAGCACTAATGGACTATAAACCTGTTGAGGTTTTGAAGGAACATTGGCTCGAGCAAAAGAATTTTTGTTTTTGTCTGATAAGAAAAAAATGAATATGTAATCATATCCAACTGCAACATTGAGGTTATTGCTTCTGTACCTTGTATTCGTTACATTTCTTCGAAGATTCGAAGAAGTGGAGTCTTCATCGATGTTTCTTTATGTGAATTTGATGCTGCATGTCAAGGTGGAGTCAGTATTTAGTTTGTATATAATAAGTTGCTTAGAGGAACTGCCTGAATGAATAGCTTTTTGCTGTAATTCTTATTAATTGGTATCTGTATTCATTGAACTCACATTTTATGTGAAGCCGGTTGTTCCAAAGAAAGGAGGATTGGTCTGGTTATCTTTTTGACGGTTTAGAGTTAGTGACCAGTCTCTTTTGCTTCTTGATATTATCACCATTATTTTTAAAGCCTTTTTCTGTGTGGTTAATATTCACAACTCGTAAGTGATGTTTCATGCAAAGAAAGTAAGACGAGTGACGGCAGTTTTAATGCAAAGATAAATAAATAAATAAATAAATAAATTTACTGGCAGTTCGGGAAAGTTGAATTACACTGATAGTCGCCTTGTAGTAGCAAATCGAAGTTTTCCAGTCACACACGCACGCTTTATTGCTTTTTGGATACATTTTTGTTTTTTACAATTATTTGCTGTCGGTTTTATCTTTTCAAGTTTTACTGAAAATTTGCAAACGACCATTTTTACAAAGTATATAGACAGCCTAAACATGTATATTGGCAGACGATGTTTCTGAAATGGTGTTGTTATATAATTTGAAGTAATTTGTACCTTTGATGACTTCAGTGCTGAAGTATTCACAGCTGCACTTTTCTGACCATACTGAATTTTTATTTTTACATTTCTTTGGATGTGGAGTGTGTGCAGGACGGTTTTGGAGTATATGCAATTGTAATTTAATTGAAATATAATTAATTATAGAATTTCGTGCAATTTTAATTGTAATTGAAAATTAAATTATAGTAAGTAATTGTAATTTAATTAATTGCAGGATGATGTAATTTGTAATTTAATTGTAATTATAAAATTGAATTGGTAGAGGTCGGGCTCCATTAGGAGTGATGGGTTGCTTTCAGTTTGCTTGTAAGATTTAAAATTTGCTGGTGCTCCGCCACAAATGCTACTAAATACTGTTTTAATATGACCTCTGCTCTTCTATCACTTACACTTCTGGAAATAAATTATGAAACCTTATTAGCTCGATTTGCTCGCCTCAATGCACTGTTTCTTGTGCCAAAAATTAGCGTTTACTCTCGCACCCAAACCCCTTGTTGTTGTAACTGTAATTGTAAGTAAATTTGTTGTTAAGTAATTTTAATTGTAATGTAATTGCTATATCCAAATATCATTCTAATTGTAATTGTAATTTACATTTTTGAAGGTAATTGTGATTGTAATTTTAATTTATTTCTTCAAGTGTAATTACTCCAACCTTGGTGGAGAGTGCTGTTTGTATCCTATAGATAGTCGCAAAGTACATTACCATTTTTCCTCCCCGTTTTTGTTTGTTGCTAACCTTATTGACTAGAAGATTCCCTAATTCGGCCGTCATGTGCTTACCAATAATGGCATTAAATTTACAGCAGTAATTTCTGGCTTAGCAACATAAAAATCTCTTATATTTAAACATTGTCCTAAGAGGTATCTGTAATATATAATAAGACTTATTGAGACTAACTAAATAGGTATGTTTGTTTTCAAAACTTGCATAACCAGGGTCGTTAGTTGCTATTAAGAAAATGTTATATGGGGCAAATATATTTAAAAAAAATAAAAAAGTGTTTGTTGAAAGCTGCTTACAGGCAGCTGGTGTAAAGGCTGAACTAGCCGATAAAAATTTCGAAACATTTCATATTATCAGGTAAGTCCCACGGAAAAAGCGGGTAGGTTGGCTATCTTGCCGACGAACAGAGTATGAACCATATTCTGTTTTATACAGTTTTGAAAGAGGTTTGAAAACTGTTTATATGGTTATCAACTGTCTTAGTTCCTGTGATATCAGACACAAATGCCAGGGATAAAGGTGTGCCTGTAGTGTATGGTTTTTTCCATGTAACTTTTGCCTTCAATGGGCTCTTTCTTGCATGTTCGTATACCACATGCAAGCAATTGGTATTGGCATGTAGAACCTTGTTTTCTTCGATGGCCAATCCATATCTGTAAGGGCCCCTTGACACTGAGTTTAGCTGTCAGTTGACCTGACAGTATGTGAAATGCTATCTAATCTCGTTGCGTATGGGTGTCACTTGGACTGACGATTTTCATGTGGCCTGAACTGACAGACTGACATACTTACTTAAAATCTTGCAGTTCTCGAGAACTTAATCTTTCAGTTCTCGAGACCTGGAAGGCAAAGTCCACATGTGTAGACAGCAGTTTTAGTCTTTTAGATTTCAGTTCAGGCGCAGCTGTTGTCTAGTGACGGTGTTATAGAAACGTAGGCCTTTTCATATTTTTAGTATAATACTTGTATATATTTTGAAGAAATATGTATAATCATAATTTTACATACTGTATATTGTACAGCCACGT
>JANJGK010008563.1:0-25913 GCA_039081455.1 Macrobrachium rosenbergii
AAAAGCCCATTGCCTGGTTCTTCATGACGTAAGTGATGTATTTGATATTCCCTTCCCAGAACTCTGGCGAAGGAAGATAAGCAGAAGGAGGCGTCATCCCTTGACGTCAGTCGAGTCCTCTCATTATGAGGACGTCAGTCAGTGGCCTTGAGGCACTCCTGCCCACCTCACTGCCCAGTTGTAGCTTGAGTGTACACACACACATTCACATACACATATACTTATCTATCTAACTTAATACATATGTATATATATATATATATATATATATATATATATATATATATATATATATATATATATATATAGTCACGATGCATTCCAAGTACCTTGTTATTACACTTACCAATCATAGAATTAAAAAATGACCTCACTACAGCCAGGTACCTGAACTCTCATAACAAAAAAAATACAAATGTATACTCTAAAGGCTACAGTGATCCCTTAAAGAAATGATCAGAAATGTGAGGCGTCAATATTTCAGCAAGAATCTACTGGAGTAAAAGGGCATCACTCCATTACTGTAACTGTTGTCCCAGGTTAGAGTCACATCAGTAAACGCCGAAGGAACAAAACTATCTGTCACTTTTGTTTATTCACATTTAATTCCTACCATTGGTGCATGGTCAATAGATGAAACACTATTGTAGAAACTTGAAACACAAAAATTTATTTCTGATTCAAAATTAATAAGTCAAAAATTCACAATATTACTTTGAAGAAAAATTATCATTACTTGGAATCAAAATTCGCAATTTTACTTGAAAGAAAAATGACTTGGAATCAAAATTCACAATTTTACTTGAAAGAAAAATTACTAATACTTGAAAACACAAATATTAATTAATTCTCAAATCAAATTATGAAACAAAGTTGAATAACCAAAATGTTAATATGTGAATCAAAATTGAGTAAATATCTTGAAAAACTACGAGAGTTTAAACACAAAAGTATTAAATTCAAAAAGGGTTAAATAATTCAGATGACATTAAGAACACACTATAATTACACAAAACGTGAAAATGAAATGTAATGTAAATTCACTGAAGCAAAAATCACTTAACATGTTGACCGGTCTACTAATCACTTATTTAAACACTTCAGATTATTTAAACACTTCAAATTATACCCTTCAAATCATACCCTTCAAATTGTACCCTTCAAATCGTACCCTCCAAATCATGCAATTCAAATTATACCATGGTATAAATTTACAATACCTGTTAAGTACAGTTCTTTGCCAAAAAATACCTTAATTATCGTAGCGCCAGGAAACACTCACAATTCACAATCTGACACAAATGCAACTCCAAGATTTCACAACAAATTTAACAAACGCTACAGAGTGACCAGTAGAAAAATAATATACATTACTTTACAAAAAAAATCTACTATATGGATATAAGGGAGAGAGAGAGAGAGAGAGAGAGAGAGGAGAGGAGAGAGAGAGAGAGAGAGAGAGAGAGAGAGAGAGAGGACTTCTCCTTTCAAATCATTCCGGTCAAAGTGACGTGATCAGAGTGGGCTGACGGAACCGGTCCCCCACTGCAGGGCAAAATTCGGGAAACAAACTGTGTGGCCCACAAGTGGATCTGCCGCTAAGACAAAAGATGATGGCGTGGCTCGAAGCGTCTCAACATGAATTTTGACCACGTGACTCTTAACAGGAAATTGTGAGTGCCCACCATCACGATGAAAAAAAAAAACTTATGATCGACATGTTTCATAAACAGACGAGGACCGAGACGGTGACCGCCCAAAGCCTGGACGTGCCAATCAAAACAAAAGATCTCTCGATGACAAACCAGCCACCTGGTAACAAAGTCATTAAAAAAAGACACATGGCTTAATCTCTCTCTCTCTCTCTCTCTCTCTCTCTCTCTCCTCTCTCTCTCTCTCTCTCTCTAAAGAAACATGTTATTAATTTCTTGTGAAATCCTTAACAACTAATAATTTGCATAAATGGCATTTTACAAACTAATATTAATGTTACTACATCATCATTACATATAATAACTTGTACGTAGAAAATTATATGACAATCAGAAATGCTACTAGAACATTCGAAAAAATACAGTACAATACATGTGTATGAATATATATATATATATATATATATATATATATATATATATATATATATATATATATATATATATATATATATATATATATATTAGAAATATCAACACACAATCACGTGTGGAACAGAAATAAATTTCTGACTCACATCAGGATGTGAGTCAGATATTCATATCTGTTCCACACGTGATTGTGTGTTGATATTTCTAATATATTCCCTCAGAAAGGATCATTCGAATGAAATGGTGTCAATGGGGTCACTGCTGAGTCGGGAAGTTGGCGAAAACACGCTGGTATGCAAGCAGTTGGCCGGCCCATGTAAACCCTTAAATACAGTGGTATTCAGGTTCCAACTTCTTCTATGACTTGTGTGGCCTGGTTGGCAGTAGTCGCGTCTTTCAATTGAAACACCTGGGTTCGATCGTGATGTGAGTCAGATATATATATATATATATATATATATATATATATATATATATATATATATATATATATATATATATATATATATATATATATATATAGAGAGAGGAGAGAGAGAGAGAGAGAGAGAGAGAGAGAGAGAGAGAGAGAGAGAGAGTCTCTCAGTGTGTGTTTGAGAGAGACATAACACTGATATGGCCACTAATCACTGGTTATCTCTCCCTCGTTATATCTTTGAGAACTTTGAAATCACCTGTTTACTGTGATGTAGTTCTTCAATGGAATTTCTCTCTCTCTCTCTCTCTCTCTCTCTCTCTCTCTCTCTCTCTCTCTCTCTCTCTCTCTCTCTCTCTCTCAACAATGAATTGGGTAAGAGGTTTATGAAAAGGCCTCAATGTCTGGAGAAGGAAAGCAAGTGAATCCTTATTGTAAATCATCTAAACTCAAGGTGTCCTGATCATCTTCTTTCTTTTCTCTGCTTTCCCCTTATGACGGAATTGCCACTTTTGTAAGATAAAATCCACCCTGACTCACTTGTCTTTATCCCTCAAAAAAAATCGAGGGGTAGCAAAGCAGTCGCCTCACGAGTGGCACTCGGGAAGTCCAATCATGACCCTGTCGAGTGCTCACTTCACTTCCAAACCTCTTCTTAATCATCAGGCCATAATAACGCAACCGGCGACACACACATTCCCCCCGCCCCCCCTCCCCCCCCTCAACCCCGCCCTGCCTCTCAGTCATCCACTTGAACTGTGGTCTGATGAAAGAGACCAACGCCCTTGAATTTTGGACTGAGTCACGCGTCTGACAAATGCATCCTCGTGAGAACTGGGTATATAAAGGCCCAGAGCTGCAAGGGAAAGCCAAATCAGTGGGTCTTCTCAACAAAAATGGAGACCTATGCGATTTTAGTCACCTTTCTCTTAACAGCTGGGAATTTTGCCCACTGTCAGGACTGGGAGAATCTTCTCTTCATCAAGATGGAAGAGGTACTGCAGAAGCAAGAAGCAGCTCTGCTGAAGCAAGAAGCAGCTTTCAACCAGCTACAGAGGCAAGAAGCAGCCTTGAAGGGTAATGCAGTGATTCACGCACAAGTTTTCTTTTCTTCTTGTGATCCATATTCTCGACATAGTTATTATATCTTTTCTTTTCTCTTTAAAGTAAAACAAGCATTTATCATCATAACTAACTCTTAGGCCATTCATGAAGTTTGTTCATCTTCATTGTCACCTGTCTCACTTCACAGCCTCCTCCTGGGGCTGGTGCCGTTTACTCAAGCACGCTTTCCTCTTGGGCTCCATTGGCCTCTCTTCCCAAAATGGCAGTCTGGGGAGGTTCGTTAGAGAGATCAGTTGGGTTCTCGCATTATGCAGGAAATGTCTTCACCTGAATCTGAGTTTTTACAGTTTCACTGTTCTCTCAACGCCCTCTTCGGAATCCATTGTTACTGCTCTCTCTCTCTCTCTCTCTCTCTCTCTCTCTCTCTCTCTCTCTCTCTCTCTCTCTCTCTCTCCCCCTGGCTGAGTGAAGGGCGAGTCCTGGGAGACTTGTGTTTCATTGCCTGGCGGACTGGCTCCACCATATCGACTTGTTCATTTATGGAATTTTCTCCAGACTGATTTTTGGCGTCATTACAGTTTCTTGATTCCTTGTTGATTAGATTCTGAATAATTTTATTTGACATCACAATTGCGGTTTCCTTTCAGCTTAATTCAATGGAAAGAAATCTATGAGGTTTTTCTCATGTTGTATTTTAATGCCATAAGTCTGACCTCTTGACCTGTGTCATCTCTGCAGATATGACCTGATTTCTCAAATCTTTATCTGGTTTCAGGAACTTAGCCTGAGGCTGAATCGCTAGTTCCAGAACTAGACAGCTTTCCTTTGCATGCAGCCACAGCACAGCACAGCACAGCACATGCGCAGGGAGGGTGTGGCTGTTTGCTGCAGAGCAAGTTTCGTTATTAGTTGGGGAATTGTGAATGAGGTTGTCACACACCTTTCTACCTCAGATTTGTAGGGAATCTTGTAAGTCACGTATGTTAAAGGTCTCATGCTTCAGAAGTGATGTTGGCATTTTGAATTGCCTCGTGAAAAAATAGGCAAAGTGCAAGGATTGATTTGTGCTTCTTGCAATTGTTCAGCATGGCAGGTCAGCACAGGAACTCTGTCTATTTTTTTTTATTGTCTCCAGCTGACAGATGTCGGCCCAATTATCTAATAATACACTGGGTCTGATTATAGACGCTGTTTCAGCCAACTAAGGGGATCAGTTTGTGGTGTAGGTGATAAGGAATTAGGCCAAACTTCACTGAAACAAAGACTCACCTGATTAGTCAGTCCTGCACCAGGTTCCCGCCCACTGATTCAGCTTGTGTAGGTCAAAGTGTGTCGAATGGTCATGAACGTCGGACAACAGTTGGTGCTGTAGACCTTCAACTCAGAGCGTTCTTTCCCACAGCAGCCAAAAAGCGTTTCATCCCATGCTGCCAGGAAGCGAGGATTTGCTCACTGGCTACCTCAGATCCCCCTTTTCTGCTATTGCCGGAGATTTCTTCTCCTTCCTGTCATGGTGTCTGCAGCCTACCACTTCGGATTTTCTGTTTCTCAGCTACTTTTACCATGAAACCTCGCTTTTTTTTTTTGTTAGGGTTTCTTCACCTGCAGAGATGACGTTACCAGCGCCATCTGTTTCTGATCTTCATCTCGGCTGCTGTTGTAATCCTTTTCCTGTCTTGGTGTCCGAAGTCTGTCTGGACTTCATTCTTTACAAAGATTACTGGAAGATGCTGTTCCCTTTCCCACAGGGAACTTCATTTGTCGCTCGCTCATTCCCTTCACCCCAAGAGCCTTTGTGTGTGTGTGAGGTACTCGCTCTGAAGAACTTCCACATTGACACTCTGTCGCAATGTTATGTTGTCAAACGACCCAGCACCGGGAGCCTTCTGTTCCTCGCAGTGTCAAGCCATGAAAGGGTCCTCACAGCAGTTTTTGTTCTGGTGGGTGTTTCCCTCACTTTCAAAGAAGTTGGCACATTTTTCAAGCACACTTACCCTTGCTTGCTTTCTATTTTTTTTAATTGAGTTCTCTTTTAACTCAGTGTTTGTTCTCTTATCCCTGTCTTCTGTTTTCTTCACTGGTGGGTAGTTTCCCCTTGCCACTTACCAAGTGAACCGCAGGTGAAGAGAAAAGCCAGGCTGAGTCGCGACTTCTTACGATCTGTTCCTCACTAGAAAGGTGATGAATGCAGAAGAACCTTTGTACACTCTCGGGTATATTTCTCTCTTCTTTCATTAAGATTCTGGGTTACAGGAGTTTATTCATGTCTCCCCGTTATTCACACATTTCTTGTGCAGTATAGTTCTAAGAATAAAGACCAGCTTTTCTAAAAACAATGATTTATATTTCCAGACATGCAGGAAAAACAGGGACGTATTGAAGACAAACTCCAAGGTAATTGTTATATGTTTTACTTCCAAATATTTGTGTTCTGCTACATAACAAAATCCTATACTTCATGAGTCTCTGCTTCATAGAATGAATCAAGTTGCTGTTAAAGTGAGCCTTGTGTCTTAGGAAGAAAGTCTAATATTCTCCCAACAATGATTTATATTTCCAGACATGCAGGAGAAACAGGGACGTATTGAAGACAAACTTCAAGGTAATTTTATATATTTTACTTCCAAATATTCATGTTCTGCTACATAACAAAATCCAATACTTCATGAGTCTCTGATTCATAGAATGAGTCAAGTTGCTGTTAAAGTGAGCCTTGTGTCTTAGGAAGAAAGTCTAATGTTCTCCCAACAATCATTTATATTTCCAGACATGCAGGAAAAACAGGGACGTATTGAAGACAAACTCCAAGGTAATTTTTATATGTTTTACTTCCAAATATTCATGTTCTGCTACATAACAAAATCCTATACTTCATGAGTCTCTGCTTCATAGAATGAATCAAGTTGCTGTTAAAGTGAGCCTTGTGCCTCAGGAAGAAAGATTAATGTTCTCCCAACAATCATTTATATTTTCAGAAATGCAGGAGAAGCTTGAACACGTCGAAAACAATCTTCAAGGTAATTTTTGTGTGTTTTTTCCAAGTTTTTGTTTTACTAAATAGCAAAGGTCTTTGATTAAAGAGTAAAGTAGATTAAATCAGCCTCGTGTCAGCCTGATACTTCTTAGGAGTGGCTGGACTCTAAAGACCCTGTCGGACAAATCTCCACTCTCATTTCTTAGAAAGAATTTCAATTCAACACTTAATGTATACAGCCAGTGGTAGTACGTGCATTACTCACATGTTGTGGATGTGCCTGGGTGGGTGGGTGGGTGTGCTTGTCAGTGCAAGTAAGTGAGAGGGAATGCTTATCATTACTTGGGGAGGGCGTTTTAAGCATTTGGAATAATGTACGGATTAGTAGCAAATGATGCGATCAGATTTTGTTTATGTATAGAACACTCTAGAGTAGTAGTAGTAGTATTAAAGTAGTCTAACCAGATCACTGAACACTCTAGAGACCCTCCACCTAAATTATGGACAGATATGACCCTTCCTTCCACTCCACTTCTATGGGAAGACAAAGCTCTTATAATCGTAGTATAAAGACTTTTGTTACACATAGTCAGTCTTCTTACTCAGTGGGAAAACTGGAAACATTAGAAGGGAACTTCTGCTGTAGTGTTCCTCACTCGTTTCTGAAAGTCAAATTCTGCCAGTTGTGGAAAACAGTTCTCAGTGTTAATGCCAAGCCTTGGGCATTTTTGCTGGTAATTGAAAATAGTGAAGGTTATGTTTAGCGATACCCAGTGGTAAAGATGACAACCAGGTCTTTTGCAAAGAAGGCTTATCAGAATATCAGGGCAGGAAGAATTTTACGTCATCATATTGATGTAGACAATATATATATATATATATATATATATATATATATATATATATATATATATATATATATATATATATATACATATATATATATACATATATATATATATATATATATATATATATATATATATATATATATATATATATATATATATATATATATGAATGAATGTATGTATGTATAAACTCTTCATCTCGAGTACCTCCTATACATTCCAGGGATCCATCAGGATGCAAAAGACTGCCTTGGAAGGGAGGACTTGGAATCCTTCAAAAACATATCATCAGCAGGTACGTTTTTCTTCTGGAAGGGATTTGCCCCAATTCTTAGTCTATGATTCACTGTTTTTGTAACATTTCTTTATGTCAGGATTGAAAAGTAGATGATACTGAATGTTATATTTGCTAATTTAGTACTGTAGTACAGGACTTCGATATTACTTAGACACATTCCATGTACAAGTATGAATAGGACTGAAAGCGCATAAGCGTTCCAGACAGTGTTCATGGGATGATTTTTCTTCCCTTCCAGGACAACAAGAACTGGAATCTTCCCTTCTTCAGGAAATATCGGGAGTCATCTCTCTGTTAGAGACGGGAGGAATAGGTCAGTCCTACTTGTGTTCTAGACAAGGGAAAGACAGTTCTTACAGATCAGTCTATTCTTCTTCAGGCGTGAATTGAATGACACTGAAATGTTTCTGTCCTGATCCACTAAACGAAGGAATCCCTCTCTCGATAGTTTGTCAGTCCTGTGAAAGGTCTGATTGACGTCGATGGGAGGAATTGCTCGTGTAGGCCACTATCAGTCATGATGGTGCTTCTTTTACTCATGTTTCTATGTCAGTTTTATCTTGAGGAATATGTGGAATAACTGCTCTGTAACTACAATATAATTTTTCCCGCAGATGAGTGCTCAGAGGGAAGCCACAACTGCGGTGATCACGAAGTTTGCACCGACAAGTTTGTAAATTTCACCTGTTCCTGTGGACCCGGTTTTGCACGGAATGGTTCGCGCTGTGAAGGTGAGAGATCAGTGCGCATTACTGTGTTCTTTTCTTCGTCTGTTCTTCCACACTTTGCTCACATGGCATTTCTTTCCTCACTGTCCCTTTTTTATGCATCTTTTCCACGAGTGAAGAATCACTCTAATCCCTTTGTTACCGTAGCAGTCAGGAGGTGCTAGGCTGTAGGCCTAGGCTGCTTCTTGTGGAATGAAGACACCAATATGGGAAATCAGGGCTCTTCTTCTGGCTGACATCCCACCATCAATAGAAATACAAAAGGGCAAAAGCTAATATGACAAAGCCGTAGAAGAAGAACATTTTGAATCAATTTATCCGTTTCGCAAGGAATATGGACATCGTTTTGAGAAACACTGAAAATCTACATAAAACAATCACTAGTATGGCAGGTGTGAAACTCTTGTATGTGTAGGTCGGAATTCTAGTGTTCAGGTTTTGTGAGGCGGCTTCGGACTGACTCGACGTCAGCAGTCGCTCGCAAATAGAACTTCTTCTTTAGTGTGCAGTCTTCAGATAGGGTGCTCACTTACTCTTTTATAATCAGAGAAGCAACATGACACTTTCGATGATGTAGCCATATATATCTAGTCAGATCTTATCATGGCTCTTTCTCCTTTCAAAATTAACCCTTTCCCATTTGATGACCTTCCGGTAGGAAGAGGAAACTCATTCTATGATAGGATCAAACAGACAGAATTCCAAGTCACTGTTCCAACTGCCTTTCTTGTTTCAAGGAACATTTGTCCTTCTTTAACACAGAAATCTTATCTGATATTGTGAAGGGTATGGTTTTGCAATGATTTATTATATACATATTGAAAGGTCTAATTGTTTTTATCCAGCATGCTGTCAATTCCAAGACCTTATGATATATGGATTGAAAAAACTCTTAGCCCTCTTTGTCCCCCGAAATGACTTTCCTTGCCCTCCCTCAGAACAAGAGGGACCATTCCGCAATGCCTCTTCTCTCAAAACTATGTTTTACTCCCGAGCAGACATCGATGAGTGCGCCCGAGGGAAGGCGGAGTGCAGCCCCCAGGCAGCATGCAGCAACTCCGTCGGGAGTTACAGCTGCTCTTGCAACCCCCCTTTCGAGGGGGATGGACGAACCTGTTGTCCTCCTGGTTTTGCACAGAATGGTTCACATTGTGATGGTAAGACAGATTGCTTAATCGGTTTTTTACTCCCCATCTTTTTTTTTATATATATTTTTACATATATTTTACTTTCTAAAAATGTTTTCATCACATTCAAATTTTCTTCTTTTTCCTGACAATTCTTTCATATAATTTTCTCCATACCAATTATTTTCATTTAATCTTACTTATCATAATATCGCTTCCTGACGCATGGAAAAAAGCCTGCCATTCCTTCTCTGAGTTCTGGCTGTCTGAGTTTTGGAAAGACATTCAGAGGAATTGTGTCATCTCTCATTTTGGGTCTTTTCCTTTTGAAAGAACCATCATCCGTTTCTTTTTCTCTTTGTGGATCCTGTTTATAAAATGTCCATTTGTTACTGAACGTTGATTAAATAGAATCATTTCTCTTATCTGGCCTGTTTTAAAGAACAAATGTCACTTTTTGAAATGAAAAAAACAATCGTTACCTTTTAGTAAAATTGCTGTGGCTTTTAATGTAATGTACTCGTATCTTTTTATGGAATGTGCACTTGTTGAACACTCTTAATGATCTCATTGAACTATTATCATATTATCATACTTCAAGCACTATTGAAAGCTTTCCAGTCATGAAAATTCTCTCAGAGTCCACAAACAGAGGTTTCTTTTCCACTGAACTCATTATCCCGACGTTTGCCCGTTGAGAGTGGATTTGCAATGTATTTATTTCTGAGCTTTCTGCCACAGGTGTGGGGAAACTTTTGAAATTAACGTTAATCTGATGACTTTCGTCACTTTCACTGAACTTTCCTTGACAAAGAGTTTGTGTCCACTTTGTTTCTGTGAAGGCATTTTCTAGACTTTCCTAAAGATAAATTGCAATGTATATCTATATCTATATATTATATATATACACACACATATATATATATATATATATATATATATATATATATATATATATATATATGTATATATATATATATATATATATATATATATATAGGTGTGTGTATGTGAGTATTATATATGTGTATATATATATATATGATTGAATTTTTATCACATCACCGTGATTCATATACAAGCATTAAGCTACAGACGTCCTTTAATATCCAATTCACTCTACCTCGGGAATAATATATTTTCATATATGTTACCCGAAGGGAAATTTTTTAGTAGATAATAAGTTCGTCGTCTCGTGGGCTCGAACCACGGAAGACAAGAATTCAGGACTACAGTGACGCGAATTTTAACCACACGGCCAACAAACTGTTGACCGTGTGGTTAAAATTCCTGAGTTCTTGTCTTCCGTGGTTCGAGCCCACGAGACGTCGAACTTATTATCAACTAAAAATTTCCCTTCGGGTAATATATATGAAGATATATTATTCCCGAGGTAGAGTGAATTGGATATTAAAGGACGTTTGTAGCTTAATGCTTATATATATATATATATATATATATATATATATATATATATATATATATATATATATATATATATATATATATATATATTCAAATCTCTTTCTCCTGAATGAACAGACATGGACGAGTGCGCCCAAGGGAAGGCGGAGTGCAGCCCCCAGGCAGCATGCAGGAACTCCGTCGGGAGTTACAGCTGCTCTTGCAACCCCCCTTTCGAGGGGGATGGACGAACCTGTGGTAAGGGAAGACGATCCTTCGTCTCTGTGAGCTTTTTGCTGCAGAGTCAGAATCTGTGAAACACAGAGTCAGCACAAAAGAGCTCAATTGATTCAGTTCCCTTTGTTGTATCATTATCTAGTTTCTCATCTTCTGAATCAGCTCATGAAAGATCTGCCTCGATGTCTGTCATTCGGGCGATTTTGGCTCTTGTGTAGCCTCCTCATCCTCACTGCAACCTCCTCTTTCTCCCTCCAGAGTTCTCGTGCGAAAGCCCGGCCAAGGTCATCGAGGGTGTGGGATGCGTGAAGCTTGTGAGGGAAGCGAAGACCTGGCAGAGGATGAAGGCCACCTGCCAAGAGGCAGGGTGGCGTCTCCTGCAGGACTTCTCCTCCCTCACAAGTTTACTGGAAGTTGTTCGGGCTTTTGATTCTTATGGTAAGTTACTTCCTGACATAAATCTATCTAATAAGAATACTCATCAACAGAAGAGAGAGAGAGAGAGAGAGAGAGAGAGAGAGAGAGAGAGAGAGAGAGAGAGAGAGAGAGAAAATTTTTCAATGTCATGTTATGCCATAGACAAACATATATTTATATATATACTTACATACACACAAAATGTTGCTGATTGGCATTTATCCAAGAAAAAAAGAATATATATGTATATATATATATACACACACATATATATATGTATAAATATATGTATGTATGTTAAAGGGTGTAGCACGAGTTTATGCAATACACCGGGAAATGAAAGAAGAAGTAATTCTCAGCAAAAATGTTCTCTAAAGAGAAACATTTGAAGGCTTCGTTTGTGGGTGAGGGCAATTTCAAAATGGCCGTCGAGGCGAGGGAGGGAGGGAGAGAGGGAGGGATGCCCTTCCAGGGAGGTCGGAGTAGCCTGGGATCGCGGGGGCGGTGGGGTGGGAGGAAGCCAATGGGGCAAGTGGATTGCTAGTCCTTTAATTATTGTTCTTTTTTATCTGTGTCCAATGAATACCATTGACGGAGAAGAAGAAGAAGAAGAAGAAGAAGAAGAAGAAGAAGAAGAAGAAGAAGAGGGTTTCAATGATGCATCATTTTTTTGTTCAGTATCCAAAGAATAGATTTGGCTGGGAGGTATTTGATTCACATCGGCCTAATCACTCCTTCCTCATCCTTCTCTAACCCCCACATCCCCCCTCCCACCATTCCCCTGACTACTCCCCCCTCCCGGACGCCATCTTGCTCGCCCGGGGGTCAGATGGTGGAGGGTGGGCTGCCATTTGGAAATTCCCTCACCCACAAACAGAGCCTTCAATTGCATTTCTTTATAGAACGTTTTCTGCTCAAAATCACTTTTTCTTTCATTTCCCGAAATATTTGCATAAACTCGTGTTACACCCTGTGTGAATATATATATATATATATATATATATATATATATATATATATATATATATATATATATATATATATATATATATATATATATATATACATACATACATACATATATATATATATATATATATATATATATATATATATATATATATATATGTGTGTGTGTGTGTGTGTGTGTGTGTGTGTGTGTGTGTATGTATAAAGTTCAAAAATGCTATTAGTCAGGAATCACCGAAGAAATATATTCACACGACGTTCCATAAATAATGAGAAAGCTAATATTTCCAACATATGATTTACCGTAATTGTCCTTAATATTTTGATTCACTGACTAAGTTTTCTTTGTTCTGATCATTTTTCTTTCTTTCTTGACTTTCAAAGTCGGATGGTGGGTAGGAGTGTATGAAGGGAAATGGCTGGAGAAGGGAACCCCTCCGGAAGAGGAACTTTGGAGGGAAGGTGACCGAGCAGACCCTTCGAGGCGTTGTGGCGTCATGTACTGGGTTTCTTCTTCTTTGGTCAAAGTGAGTCAAAGTGATTGTTCAGACAGGAGATGGGGTTACTGCCAAGTACAACTGGCGTAATAAAATCCCCAGAAGAAGTCAACATCAGGTTGATTTTCTTGTGGTGATGCAGAAGCCTGATTTGTCCTTCTGGGGATTTTATGATTTCCCTTTTAGTGAATAATGTCTGAAGGATTCTTCCTTCCTTCCTTATTCCTTCCTTCCTTCCTTTCTTCCTTATTCCTTCCTTCCTTCCTTATTCCTTCCTTCCTTATTCCTTCCTTCCTTCCTTCCTCTCCATCCTCTCAGAAGATAACGACACTGTCCTGCTGAGGAAGAGAACTCAGCTGTCATTAGAAACATATTATTATCACTATTATCATTATCATTATTATTGTATGTCACAACATTCATCCACTTAGAATGTGCCTCTTGAAGTCTCGAAGGCTTTGATATGGTGTTCTTCCTCTGGTGCTGCACTTCTCTTCTCTTCTCTGGTGCTGTTCTGTGACAACCTCTGAGGATATTACGATATCATAATGTTCTTTTGTGCTTTGCGAAGGTTCTTTCGTGGAGATGAATATGCCCTTTTATTATATATATATACTCGCTTTGTGGTTATGGGAAATGTTTGGCATAAACTGGAATAGTTATTCTGTATGTGAGCTTTCAACAATATACGCATGTGAAGCACTTGGTCTCTCATTGAAACAATCCTTTTTTTGTGTATTCAGACTTTTTTTTTCTTTTTTGAATGATTGAAAGGAAGCGACGAAGACATTGAGAAATGAACAAAATGTAAAGAGGAAGGAACTTTTTAAGAAGGGCTGTGAAAGAAAGCCTGGAAAGAAAGAGGTGGGGAATAAAAGTTCGGAAGTTCAGACCGACACAGCTGACACTCAGCATTGTCAGAGGAGACAAAAAACACCAAAGATAAAACAGAACTCTATAAGAATGGAAAGAAATGATATGGTTGATTGAAAATCTGAGATTTCTAACTGTGAATAAAACTCTCCCTGTCTTGACAATATCCACTTACGATTCTGAAAGCCCAAAGTTTATATACGCTATATATATATATATATATATATATATATATATATATATATATATATATATATATATATATATATATATATATAAATTTCCGACACTGATGCAATGGAAGGCTCAATAATAATAATAATAATAATAATAATAATAATAATAATAATAATAATAGAAAAAGATTATTCCAGAATCTACCTAAAAATATCGATGGTTGCAAAAAGATTATAATAGAATATTTAAAGACGTTTCTGATGTTCGTTTGTGCATGTCTGCTTGTTAGTAAACACATGTTTGTGCATGTCTGGTTGAAAGTAAACACGCTTTTGTGCATGTCTGGTTGAAAGTAAACACGTTTTTGTGCATGTCTGGTTGAAAGTAAACACGCTTTTGTGCATGTCTGGTTGAAAGTAAACACGTTTTTGTGCATGTCTGGTTGAAAGTAAACACGTTTTTGTGCATGTCTGGTTGAAAGTAAACACGTTTTTGTGCATGTCTGTTGAAAGTAAATGCATGCTTATGCATGTCTGATTGTAAGTAAACATGTGTTTGTGGATGTCTGGTTGAAAGTAAACACGTTTTTGTGGATGTCTGGTTGAAAGTAAACACGCTTTTGTGCATGTCTGGTTGAAAGTAAACATGTGTTTTTGGATGTCTGGTTGAAAGTAAACACGCTTTTGTGCATGCCTGGTTGAAAGTAAACACGTTTCTGTGCATGTCTGGTTGAAAGTAAACACGTTTTTGTGCATGTCTGTTGAAAGTAAATGCATGCTTGTGCATGTCTGATTGTAAGTAAACATGTGTTTGTGGATGTCTAGTTGAAAGTAAACATGTGTTCGTGGATGTCTGGTTGAAAGTAAACACGTTTTTGTGCATGTCTGGTTGAAAGTAAATGCATGCTTGTGCATGTCTGCTCATAAGTAAACATGTTTGTGGATGTCTGGTTAAAAGTAAACATGTGTTTATGGATGTCTGGTTGAAAGTAAACACATTTTTGTGCATGTCTGGTTAAAAGTAATTGCATGCTTGTGCATGTCTGCTCGTAAGTAAACATGTTTGTGGATGTCTGGTTGAAAGTAAACATGTGTTTGTGGATGTCTGGTTGAAAGTAAACACATTTTTGGGCATGTCTGGTTGAAAGTAATTGCATGCTTGTGCATGTCTGCTCGTAAGTAAACATGTGTTTGTGGATGTCTGGTTGAAAGTAAACATGTGTTTGTGGATGTCTGGTTGAAAGTAAACACGTTTTTGTGCATGTCTGGTTGAAAGTAAATGCATGCTTGTGCATGTCTGCTCATAAGTAAACATGTGTTTGTTGATGTCTGGTTGGAAGTAAACATGTGTTTGTGGATGTCTGGTTGAAAGTAAACATGTGTTTGTGGATGTCTGGTTGAAAGTAAACACGTTTTTGTGCATGTCTGGTTGAAAGTAAATGCATGCTTGTGCATGTCTGCTCGTAAGTAAACATGTTTGTGGATGTCTGGTTAAAAGTAAACATGTGTTTGTGGATGTCTGGTTGAAAGTAAACACGTTTTTATGCATGTCTGGTTGAAAGTAATTGCATGCTTGTGCATGTCTGCTCGTAAGTAAACATGTTTGTGGATGTCTGGTTGAAAGTAAACATGTGTTTGTGGATGCCTGGTCGAAAATAAACACGTTTTTGTGCATGTCTGGTTGAAAGTAAATGCATACTTGTGCATGTCTGCTCGTAAGTAAACATGTGTTTGTGGATGTCTGGTTGGAAGTAAACATGTGTTTGTGGATGCTTGGTTGAAAGTAAACACGTTTTTGTGCATGTCTGGTTGAAAGTAAATGCTTGCTTGTGCATGTCTGCTCGTAAGTAAACATGTGTTTGTGGATGTCTGGTTGGAAGTAAACATGTGTTTGTGGATGCTTGGTTGAAAGTAAACACGTTTTTGTGCATGTCTGGTTGAAAGTAAATGCTTGCTTGTGCATGTCTGCTCGTAAGTAAACATGTGTTTGTGGATGTCTGGTTGGAAGTAAACATGTGTTTGTGGATGCTTGGTTGAAAGTAAACACGTTTTTGTGCATGTCTGGTTGAAAGTAAATGCATGCTTGTGCATGTCTGATTGTAAGTAAACATGTGTTTGTGGATGTCTGGTTGGAAGTAAACATGTGTTTGTGGATGCTTGGTTGAAAGTAAACACGTTTTTGTGCATGTCTGGTTGAAAGTAAATGCATGCTTGTGCATGTCTGATTGTAAGTAAACATGTATTTGTGGATGTCTGGTTGGAAGTAAACATGTGTTTGTGGATGCTTGGTTGAAAGTAAACACGTTTTTGTGCATGTCTGGTTGAAAGTAAATGCATGCTTGTGCATGTCTGATTGTAAGTAAACATGTGTTTGTGGATGTCTGGTTGGAAGTAAACATGTGTTTGTGGATGCTTGGTTGAAAGTAAACACGTTTTTGTGCATGTCTGGTTGAAAGTAAATGCATGCTTGTGCATGTCTGATTGTAAGTAAACATGTGTTTGTGGATGTCTGGTTGGAAGTAAACATGTGTTTGTGGATGCTTGGTTGAAAGTAAACACGTTTTTGTGCATGTCTGGTTGAAAGTAAATGCATGCTTGTGCATGTCTGATTGTAAGTAAACATGTGTTTGTGGATGTCTGGTTGGAAGTAAACATGTGTTTGTGGATGCTTGGTTGAAAGTAAACACGTTTTTGTGCATGTCTGGTTGAAAGTAAATGCATGCTTGTGCATGTCTGATTGTAAGTAAACATGTGTTTGTGGATGTCTGGTTGGAAGTAAACATGTGTTTGTGGATGCTTGGTTGAAAGTAAACACGTTTTTGTGCATGTCTGGTTGAAAGTAAATGCATGCTTGTGCATGTCTGATTGTAAGTAAACATGTGTTTGTGGATGTCTGGTTGGAAGTAAATGCATGCTTGTGCATGTCTGATTGTAAGTAAACATGTGTTTGTGGATGTCTGGTTGGAAGTAAACATGTGTTTGTGGATGCTTGGTTGAAAGTAAACACGTTTTTGTGCATGTCTGGTTGAAAGTAAATGCATGCTTGTGCATGTCTGATTGTAAGTAAACATGTGTTTGTGGATGTCTGGTTGGAAGTAAACATGTGTTTGTGGATGCTTGGTTGAAAGTAAACACGTTTTTGTGCATGTCTGGTTGAAAGTAAATGCATGCTTGTGCATGTCTGCTCGTAAGTAAACATGTGTTTGTGGATGTCTGGTTGGAAGTAAACATGTGTTTGTGGATGCTTGGTTGAAAGTAAACACGTTTTTGTGCATGTCTGGTTGAAAGTAAATGCATGCTTGTGCATGTCTGCTCGTAAGTAAACATGTGTTTGTGGATGTCTGGTTGGAAGTAAACATGTGTTTGTGGATGCTTGGTTGAAAGTAAACACGTTTTTGTGCATGTCTGGTTGAAAGTAAATGCATGCTTGTGCATGTCTGCTCGTAAGTAAACATGTGTTTGTGGATGTCTGGTTGGAAGTAAACATGTGTTTGTGATCCTTCTTCTTCCTTCTTTTATCGTTTTTTTTTTCCTCAAGAGGAACACATCTCTCTCTCCCTCTTTCTCTCTCTGTCTCCCTCTCTCTTTCTCTCTCTTTCTCTCCCTGTCTCTCCTCTCTCTCTCTGTCTCCCTTTCTCTCTCTCTCTCTGTCTCCCTCTCTCTGTCTCTCCTTCTTTCTCTCCCTGTCTCTCTGTCTCTCTCTTTCTCTCCCTGTCTCTCTCTCCCTCTTTCTCTCCCTGTCTCTCTCTCCCTCTTTCTTTCCCTCTCTCTCTCTCCCAGATCCCTGACCGTCATGAAGAGAAGAAGAAGAAGAAGAAGAAGAAACAGAAGCAGAAGAAGAAGAAGAAGAAGAAGAAGAAGAAGAAGAAGAAGAAGAAGAAACATGGCGTGGGAAAGCCTGGACAAAGGGAGAGCAAAAAAGAGAACGATTCCAGAAGCAGAATTATCATGTCAGTCACGAGGTTCTCTAACATCACAATTTCTCTTCAATGAAACAAAATGTGAATTTTCATCATAATTACAAAATTTCTTTTTGGTTCCGAATTCCTGAAAGAAGACACGAGAAATGAATAACGATTTCTTACTTTTTTTCTTTTCCTATTTTTTTTTTTTTTTTTTTTGCAAGGATAGAATGCAAGTGTCAGCCATGTTTATGTTATGTTGTCGATTTTAGTCGTTAGTTATCATTATTATTATTATTATTATTATTATTATTAACGTATTTTAATCGTATCATTATCATTCTTAGAGCAGAATAAGATAGAGAGAGAGAGAGAGAGAGAGAGAGAGAGAGAGAGAGAGATCTCCCAGACCCGAGTCACGTGACCAGCTTCTTCGCCTTCCCCCCTCCCGTTAACAGTACACTGTACAGCCTGTCTTAATTTCTCTGTTGCCAGCCAAGTGTCAGTCAGTATCTCTGGTGCAGTTGTTAAGTAAAGATGTTTCTCTCCGACCTGTGGATCAGGCCACAATGGCTGCTATTCCCGGAACACGAGGGTCTGTTAACCAGAGTTATTTCATTTTATTTTCAGGACGTTTGACAGTATTATTCAAGTTCATGACTTTGCGTATTTCACTCTTATGACTGAGGGAGGCTATTCAGCCAGATTTAATAATAGCCCTACTACGAATTCCATAGCATTCTTTCTTTCTTTCTTTCTTCTTTCTCAGAGGCAAATCCTTTTTACGAAGAGATTCGCCACCGTCCGCTGAAATGGCCGCTGACTTTCCGCTGCAATGTGGACAGATGTTGAAATCAGTTGCAACATTTGTTTTTGTGTTGATGTGGCCTCTCTCAGTCTGTCTGTCTGTCTGTCTGTCTCTTGGCCACTCGTTCATGGATACTTAGAGACAGTGAAGGCGTCCATTTTTGTCATTACAAGTTTCCTCTCATTGTACTGACCATTTCACGTGTTAAAATCCTTATTGGTCGTCCTGTCGCGATTCTGGGGAGAGAGAGAGAGACAGAGAGAGAGAGAGAGAGAGAGAGTCAGCAAATCTCCTGCACATTACAATAGTCTGCTTTTGCAACGTAGCCAAGATGTCGAAACAATTTTTATTTTATTATTGTCTTTATTTTTCGTTACTCTGAGTTGCCATTTAAAAAGCCCTTAGGCCTGAGGTTTACTTGCAGCCCCCGTGGGCGTGTTCTCTGGTTCTCTGCCCTCATACCCACGCCCACAAAACCCACCTCCACCCCCACGCCACCTCTTCTTTAGATCCATGAGAATGACCGCAGTTTTGCGATAATACGTTTATCATTATTATTATTATTATTATTATTATTATTATTATTATGTCGTCCACTTTATCATCAGGATGATTTCCGTAGCATACAATAAAATGCAGTTCATGTTTCTGTTTCGATCGGCGACATTGTTCTTGAACGTCACATTCTGTCTAAGTTTCTTCTTGGGTATTAGTAAACAACCCCCTTCCCCTTCCCCCTCCCCCTCCCCCTCCCCCATCCCCCAAGAATCTGCCAACTTCTGAGGTGTTGATATTCGTCATTTGATTCTGAATGATTCTTATGTTGGCTGTTTCAAGGATTTGTTCCAGTCATTGACGTCGGTTGCTTTGTTTTAACATCATCTCGTTTTTTTCGCGTATTTTAACGCAGATTCGGCGTCGTTAGATGATTATTCAAGTAGTTGTCGATCATTTACATATATATGCTACCCCTTCGTTGAGGTCATTCTGTTTCAAAACTGTACACACACACACACACACACACACACACACACACACACACATTACCTGATCACACTCTCGTACTATATGATATGATTATTATGTGCTGTTGTGTCACTGGAATCCTGCAAAGTTTTCACCGTCCAGGAAACCCGTCTATTTTACCATTCTGATTTTATTACAGATTCACAGCTGGCCTTATGCCAGCATTCTCAGTACGTAAAGCAGCCCCTTGGGAAGGAAAAGAAAGAAAAATATATGTAAGTGAGCGTAGGAGGGGGAGAGAGAGAGGAGAAAAAACGAATTCAAACTGAACGGTTTATTTAAAATTAAATCGCCAGAATAATCGCGCGGGAATTCTGTGGCTGGTAGGGGGGGGGGCGGCGCTGGGGCTGGGGTGGGGTGGAGGTGACCTTGGTGACCGAGTGACAGCGGCCAACGAATTTAGACTTAAAGGGACACTTCATGAAGACGTTTTATTGCTGCACCTTGATGTTGCACAGGAACATTGCCTGGCATACGGTTAGTCTGCTTCCATACACATTTAGTCACAGTTGACTAACACCGTGTATATATATGTGCCCTTATAGATATACCATCTTTTTGATAAGAGTGCCGTGTTCTTTATTATTATTATTATTATTATTATTATTATTATTATTATTATTATTATTATTATTCCCTCACAGCCTTTGCTTCCTCGTCATTTCTCTGCAGTGAGGATTAATGAGGAATTCCTCACGTTCGCGAGGAATAGTAATGATTCGCTTTGTACTTGTGGTTCTAAATCCTTTTGACTCTTTGTAAACGATTTATGATGTACAGTTGAACAGGAATTCTGAGGAGAAACTTTCATGAATAAGAACGAGATAATGAGGGGGAACAGTCTTGAGGTGGAATAATGTTCCCCGGGGAACACTGAAAGGGAATTCACAGTCTGAGCTTTTACTTATTGATTGAGAGATTCATTCGGGATCTGCAACGTCACGCATTGTCAGCCATATTTCGTCTCTTGTGACTCTCAAGACAGATTCATTATTGTCTCCCAATGAACCGTAAATATATACATGGTGTTCTCTGATATTTATACATACATACACATGTGTGTGGGTGTGTATACATACGTAATCGGGATTGCGTTAAGGAACCCGAAATGTAATAAAAAAAAAAAAAAAGCTAAAAGTGCGAATCCCGTTCTTAATTTCTATATTTTTGACACTCGTCGTTTTTGCTGAGTCATGGTTCGTTTTAAGTGCAAAGCAAGCAATCAAAACGAGCAAAGATTCAAAATAAAACAAAAAAGTAGTTTACGTCCCCCCTCCACCCCCCTTACTAGGGAAGCGATAACGCAGGGGTAGGGGTGAGAGAGAGAGAGAGAGGTTTTTCATTTCACATTAAAACGAATCATAAATCTATTGAAAAACGTCAAAGAACGTTGGAACAGACGAAGAACGTTTTGGGACTCAAACGTTTGAAATCTCGGATAATACGTTAACCGTTTCCCGCCCTCCCGGTCAGCACCTGGGGTTGGTAATACCACCGAGTGTTTGTTAATCTTGCTTTTCTTTACTTCTCTCGTTTCGAAACAATGAGAGAGAGAGAGAGATGAAGTACCGGAAAGCGAGAAAAGGACGAAGGGAATTCTGATAAAGGAAGGAAAAGGCATAATTCGGAAAGGTAAACTCAGGCATATGTAGGCATCAGCCGACTGAACTCCTGCTTGTAATCTCTCTCTCTCTCTCTCTCTCTCTCTCTCTCTCTCTCTCTCTCTCTCTCTCTCTCTCTCTCTCTCTCTCTCTCTCGGAGGCGGGGGTAGGAGTGATGTTGGATTTGGTATTGGTGTTGTGGGGGGGGGGGCTCTTGACAACCAAAACTTCCCCCCAAAGAGGCAAATCTGAAACATAGGCCTAAAGGCGTCTATAGACGTGACATCTCAATATGTCTTACGAAATCTTTTACCATAAAATAAACAACTAAAACTCAGAAGGACTTGATAGGGGAAGAAGCCAACGCATAAGCACACGTACAGACGCCCTGGGGGGGGTCGGGGGGGGGGGGGCAATACCCAGCAACGTGACAGACAGACAACACATACGAACAGACATACGAGAAGTGAACAGGGATTGACAGAGTAAGAAAGATGGTCTCTTCATTGACGAAAATGAAATGATGGTGAATATGAATTCATCTCCCCGGCAGACCCACGGGGAGGGATTGAAGATATTCATTGGGAAATGTATAAACAAACATATGACGAAACTATTAAACAAAGACGCAGAGACGCAATAAAGACGCAAAATAATCTATAAACTAAAACATGGACTGCATGTTGATATATAGGCCTAATCTGGACTCGACTCTCGGTGATGACATGTTTAATATCTACGAGAAAATGATAAAAAATATATCAATGATAAAATTGTATTTAGCATAATCGTCATTGCTATTTAACCATTCGTGTTTATGACCGCGGGATTTTTATGATGAAAAATAGCAAAATATTTTCACCAGACTATACACACATTTACCACCCTCTTAAAATTAACGATCCTGAGAGAGAGAGAGAGAGAGAGAGAGAAGAGAAATAGTCCCTCCCTGCGCACCAAAAATAATAGTCGACGTCTACAATGGTCTTCAAAAAAGAATTCAATACTAAACGCAATCAAGACATTGCGATTCTTATCACAACTGAGCAACTTTGAGCCAAAATCTACGATCTTGAACGCGTCCATCCAACATTTTATACGTTTTATACATTAATGATTACGTTGTAAAACAACGCTCCCCCCCCCCCCCCCCGACAACCCCCTTCACCAAACAGCGTTAGACGAGACGACGGAAAATGAATGATACGAATTGTAGCTATATAACCTACAAGATGCAGAAAAGATCGCAATACGCATATTATACATTTTATACATTATTTACGTTGTCAAATAACACCCCCGCCCCCGCAACCTCTTCCCCGCTTAGATTCTAAAATTGCGAGCTCATGACTACACAAATAGGCCTAAGCGATATGCTTTCCTATGAATTATATACTCAACACTTTATAATACAGCATTGAATAAACATATGCGGCAAATATTTTCCAAAACATGTAAAAAAAATATACATTGCTTATGAATTATACTTTTCTTTCTTTTTTTTTTTTTTTTTTGCTAAGGATATCGTTTATAGGGTATCATCCATGAGGCTTATATGGGCATGGGTGTACAGTGGTAGGTGTACGGATGTAGGGATGGGTATGGGCATACGGGTGTGGGTGTCGGTGATGATACATTTAACGAAATAACTCTTCTCCATTTTGTTCATCTCTCTTGAACAGCTGACGATCTTCAGAGAGAAAGAGAGAGGGAATTAATTGATCATTATATTTTAACATTAATAAACTACAAAACGAAAGATATTTTTTTTTAGATAATAAAAACTGCAAAACGAATCTGAAATGTAACATAACTCTGCTCATTGTAGCCCTTTTAGTAAAAATTTCCTTCACAAGGAAATAACAGATAATATCTTCCTCTCATCTAAATATTTTTTCCTTTCATATTTAGGCCAAAGATGACCTTCCATTGTAGGAATAATGTCGAAGGAATGCCCTTGGTGACCTGCTTTGTTGGTGGGCATTCGGCTCATCTATTTTTGGGGTAAATTTGCCGTTCCTCGTTGAGTTTTTTGAAGCCTGAACCCAACTTTTTGCTAAATTATCTATTGCATCATCACTTTGAACTCAGGCGACTGCAAGCTACTTGAATTAGCTGTGGGTTGCTTTCAACCAAACTATCTCTGGATGTAGTTGCTTCCTCAGAAAAAAATGTTGGCGCTGTTCCGTGGCAGTTATCTTGCAAAAAAAATAAAAAAAAAAAAGCTACATGCAGACGCGGTTGTCAGACTTAGGTCTATTTTGCACTGACTTAAGTAACTTGGCCAGTTTTATATTGGTTTGTTTGCCAAAATGAACTTTAATTTTAAACGCTATTTTTCCAAGCGTAATTAACATAAGCCAAACATATATAACTATGTGTTGAAACTCCATGAATTTTGACAACCATCTTTAACAAATATGCATTCAAAATTAAATATTATAAACTCTAAGTTTCTTTCATATAGGCCTAATCATAATTCAATTTGTACCGGGCAAAATAACCAACAGAACTACAATGAAAATGGGCCTAGGCTTATAATGCTTGCCAAGACTTGCGGAGCTTTAACTTCCAAAGAGCAGGAAACTCTCTGTACAGTTCAAGAAACTCCCGCCAAAATTCGTGTGATTCGGGAGGCCCGCTCATCATACTGTTGCTGTAGGTTACGTCAGCGCCAGAATGTACAGTTCATTAACTCATAAAATACAGAAAAAAAATCGTATATAAAGATCACAATGAATGTGTAAAAAAAATTGAGCTAATTACCACACAAGTATAGGCCTAAGTGTACGTAGACAAGTGTATTCCTAGGTGTTGGTGGGTGTTTAGGGGTATAGGTGGGGTGGGGGGGCGGCCGGAAGCTTTAAAGAACGATTCCAAATTCAAATTTATTATTATTATTATTATTATTATTATTATTATTATTATATAGGAGACACTGAAGCTTCATTACATAGTCTATGTATCGATTTTAATTAAATAACAACTAAATTCAACGATTTAATACAAAATATAGATTAAAAATTATAGATTAAAACCATTCCTGGTTTTCGCTGAAATTGACAAAAATAAATCGATTTGCAAAGCAAATGCTGCACTTAATTGAGGCTTCGGACGCCGTATCACTTGTCTGAGCTTAAATATTTCTCTCTCTCTCTCTCTCTCTCTCTCTCTCTCTCTCTCTCTCTCTCTCTATAAAATTAATGTATAAAAAAAATGCCAAATCTACCAAATTATCAGCCTTTTTCCTGAAGAGTTTGAGCGGGTTTAAGAAAATGTGGCAGCAGCGCTAATCACCTTGAGTCTCAAACTTTCGTAGCTAGACTTTTTTTTTTGTTTGTTTGTTTGTTTGTTTTACAGTGCGCGCAATCAAAGACCTCTTTCACAAGTCTGTGAAACCGATGGAGGGTGTGTGTGTGTGTGTGTGTGTGTGTGTGTCTGTGTGAGAGAGAGAGAGAGAGAGTTTCTCCCCACCCAACTTAGCTTACCCCGAGAATCTGTCTATAGGTGTTCATATTCATCAATGTGATTGGCATATTTGATGCATTTTGTAAATACGTTTAAATATATATAAATACATATATATATATATATATATATATATATATATATATATATATTTATATATATATATATATATATATATCAGTCATTATCTTTATAATGACTGAAAATATAGGCCTAGAATTTAACTGAATTCTGTCTTTCATAATTTACATTTTATCCCACATTTATAAAATTCAGCTCCTTTGGTTTTTCGTCAATGTTAATATTTCGTTTTGAAATTCAAGTACCTCTCTCTCTCTCTCTCTCTGAAAGCGATGAGGCGGGGTAGGGGTGAGGGTGGCTTTGACACATAGGCCTAAAGGAATATATATATATATATATATATATATATATATATATATATATATATATATATATATATATAATATATATATACATGACATCTCATATACATCGACGTCTAAGACAACACTGATAAATGATTCCAAGTCGCTCATTCCAGTGGTGTATTCCCGGGAATTTCGACCAACAGTGATTATCAGACTAGGCTTACATAGCACTATCTTTCTTGATCCAACGGTAGGACAGTTGGGTCTGCCCCAATCTTCATATAATATACCTTTTTCCTCTGCTTCGTTTTCAATATACTTTTTACAGCTTCCTACGTCCTCTTCCCCCTCCGCCCCCCACCCCACCATCCTATATAACAGCAAGAGGGAAATGGAGTTTGAGTTTCAAATAGAAAGAAAAACAGTTTACGTCATAATCCCTCTGTTTCTCAAGATGATTTTTTCAACCTTCTATCACGGGAAGCAATGAGGCAGGGGTAGGGGTATGGGTAAAGACGGAGAGAGAGAGAGAGAGAGAGAGAGAGAGAGAGAGACGTCCTCCCTTGAGACCACAAGTAATTTCGCAGGAAGCTCTGACGAGTCTAATAATGTTTTTTGCGTTTTT
>JANJGK010008564.1:0-25908 GCA_039081455.1 Macrobrachium rosenbergii
AATACAAATAGATACAAAATCGGTGAGTAAAAATAGTTAGAAATAGAAAGTGAAACCGTTGTCCTCACGGGATAGATAAGGCTGAAGCAAATCCAGGGCAACAGAAAAGAACATCACTTCAAGGTGCATTACTGTGACTGTGTCATTAACACACAAATTTCCTTAGCTTTCCATGGATGTGTTTTGTCTTTAGTCCCACTGGAAGTGTGGGAGGTATCACTTAGCATTGACTTCCTTTGTTTATTAATCAATTCGTTTCAAACTTTTTACATGTATTAAAGGTAATAAAAGTTATTTACATGGAAATTTTAAAACAAATTGGTTAAATGGTTTGTGAGTTACTACTATTTTTATATAGTTTTATGAAAATTTTCAAGTCTTAATAAAATATGTCAAGTACACATATATATAATTTTTTTCTGTCTCAATTTATAGGATTTTCTCTATATTCATTTTCATTAATGTGCCTGCATATGTCAATATAAATGCAGTTATCGGTGATTTTAATATATATATATATATATATATATATATATATATATATATATATATATATATATATATATATATATATATATATATATATACAACTATGAAATATTTCCTGTTAAAACAGAAATCCATCTAATAGAAGGATCCCATAAAAATGCCAATAGGTAGAAAGTTATTGCTATATTTCAGAGACCAAGCTGTCTCCCTCTACTTGCCTGGTCTCTGAAATATAGCAAAAACTTTCTACCTATTGGCGTCATATATATATATATATATATATATATATATATATATATATATATATATATATATATATATATATATATATATATATATATATATATATATATATATATATATATATATATATATATATATATATATATATATATATATATATATATATATATATATATATATATATATATATATATATATATATATATATATATATATATATATATATATATATATATATATATATATATATATATATATATATAACACGATGGTAGAGTGAGTGCATGAACTGGAATGTTTTTTTTTCTTCTTTGCTAAGTGCGATATACAGCTCTCTTTGTTGACAAGTGTCATTTTCCAAATGTTAATGTTCCCTGAACTTCATAGCGAATTTCAGAAAAACAGTTTTAGAAATGTGAGTGCAGTTAAATCCTAATGACTTCTTTGATTTATATATATATGTATATATATATATATATATATATATATATATATATATATATATATATATATATATATATATATATATATATATATATATATATATATATATATATATATATATATATATATATATATATATATATATATATATATATATATATATATATATATATATATATATATATATATATATCACACATTACCACAGGTGAAAAATAAGAAACGGGGTGTAGGACCTACACCCGTTTCTTATTTTTCACCTGTGGTAATGTGTGATAAATGAATCACGTACAAAAGTGATAATAATCATATACATATATATATATATATATATATATATATATATATATATATATATATATATATATATATATATATATATATATATATATATATATATATATATATATATATATATATGTACACACACACACACACACACACACATATATATATATATATATATATATATATATATATATATATATATATATATATATATATATATATATATATATATATATATATATATATATATATATATATATATATATATATATATATATATATATATATATATATATATATATATATATATATATATGCGCATGTGTGTGTGTTTGTGTGTGTATGTGAAAGTATATACAGCTGACCAACCTGGCACTGATCAGGATAACTCTGAAGGACATCCAGTAAACTTTTTTTCTCTCTCTCTAACTCTCTCCAACACTCCCACACTTTTTCTCTCTTTCTCCTCCCTAACAACTCCCCTACACTCTCTCCCTCTCTATCTCTCTCTCTCTCTCTCTCTCACACACACACACACACACACACACACACACACACACACACACACACACACACACACACACTTTTCCCCTCTTTCTCCTGCCTAACGCCCTCTCTACTCTCTCTCCCTCTCTCTCTCTCTCTCTCTTTCCATCCCTCCCTTATGTCTCTTTCCCTCTTTCTTCTCCCTAACACCCACTCTACTCTCTCTTTCTCTCCCTATTTCTTTCTCTCACTCTCCCCCCCACCCCCGCCCTCTCTCTCTCTCTCTGTCTCAAAAAACTCTGTAGAGTGGTGGACAAATTAGTAAGAAATGTAAAGATAAACGATGATAAGAGAGTTACATCAATTTGTATAGAAAACACTAAAGAATTTTTTTGGGCATGTTTATTGTAGAAAGCCAATAAAAAAATAGCACAGGTCCCTTAAGAGACAACAGAGGAAACCTAGTGAACTCAGACTTGGAAAAAGCTGAGTTACTAAATAAATTTTTTACTAGTGTTTTCACAATTGAAGACACTACCTCAATCCCTGAACCAGCCCTTAGATATGAAGGGGCAGAACCGCTTGACAAAATAATATTTACAGAAGAAGACATTAAAAACAGAATAGAAAAACTAAACAAGTTTAAATCTTCTGGCCCGGATGGGATTCAACCAAGAGAAATTAAAGTGTCAAAAGAAGAGATAGTTCCTCACCTATATAAACTCTACAGAAAAACTGCAGAACAACAAAAGGCACCAAAAGGATGGAAACTAGATAATTTGTCCCCAGTTTACAAAAAAGGTCCAAGAGAATAGTCAGGAAATTATAGACCAATCTGTCTAACGTCAGTCCCTTGTAAGATTTTTTTGAGTCCATAATTGCAGATCAAATTGTGGACCACATTGATAGAAAAAACCTGTTGTTAAACAGTCAACACGGCTTCAGACAAAAAAGATCCTGTCTATCAAACCTCGTGGAGTTTTTTCATAATTTGCTTGGTATTTACGACAGTAGTAGAGCAATAGATATACTCTGCTTAGGTTTCCAAAAGGCCCTTGACAAAGTTCCACACAAGAAACTAATGATAAAAGTTAGAGCTTTAGGAATTATAGGAGAAATAGCAGACTGGATTGAAAACTGGCTAACTAATAGAAAACAGAGTCGTAATGAACGGTGAAGAATCAGAATGGGCAGATGTGACAAACAGAGTTTCTCAGGGTTCTGTCCCTTGCCCACTCTTTTTTTTTTATTTACATTAATGACATTGATGTAGGATTAACTAGCAGGATAGCCAAATTTGCAGAAGACACCAAACTAGGTGTAAATACAGCAGACCCAGATACAGTGGAAAGTTTAGGAAATGGTCCAAGGAAAATAGGAGAGTGGTCAAAAAGATGGCAAATGTCTTTTAACTTAGATAAGTGTAAAGTGTTACAAATAGGAACAAACAACCCTCATGCCAACTATATGCTGCTTGGGAATTATATAAATAGTGTAGAACAAGAAGGGGACTTTCGAGTCATTATTACCAAGGACTTAAAGTTCACAGAAACTAGTTGGATGCATAAAAAAGCAGCTCAAATACAGAAACAAGGAAACGGTGCTGCAGCTCTACACATCCATAGTTAGACCTCATCTTGGATATGCAGTACAGTTTTTGGTCACCAACCCTAAGAAAGGGCATAAATAGATTAGAAGGGGTACAAGCAAGAACCACAAAGTTAATTCCATTCATCAGGCAAATAGGTTACCATAGACGAATAGAGACCCAGAACATGTACAGCTTAGAAACACGACGATTGCAAGGACAACTCATAGAAACATTCAAAATACTGAAAGGCATAACAAAAGTAGACAGTAACCTCTTCACATTAAACAAAAACCAGACAAGAAATAATGGTTGGAAACTAGAACTGAAAACATACAACACATCTCATTGTGGGAACATCTTCACATACAATATATGTGACACATGGAATAAACTGCCACCTGAAGATGTCAACAGCAACAGTGTGGAAGAGTTTAAGAGAAAGCTAGGCAAAATCATTAGAACACTGTAAATGAACAGTGAAACCTGCTCTAGAAAGAAGTGAGCACATGATGTCTCTACGAATGAACTAAAAAAGTCTTTGAGACATCCTAATCCTTGTAACTCCTTGTAATTTCTCTCTCTCTCTCTCTCTCTCTCTCTCTCTCTCTCTCTCTCTCTCTAACACTCCCTGTCTCTTTTCCTCTTTCTTCTCCCTAACACACCCCCTACTCTCTCTCTCACTCTTTCTTCTCCAGAAGTAAGTCATATGTATACCAAAATTAGGTATGATAAATTCTTAAAGTTACTAAGTCTATGGGCATAACCAGCCCTGTTTCACGGAAAGGGCCAGCCTCATCTCAGGGAAGCCCTTCCCCACACTTTGGTTCCCTTTGGTGCTAGTGATGTCTAACCCCTACAGTATTCTTTTTCTGATAGTAAGTTATATGTATACCAAGTTTGATTAAAACTGATCAATGTGTTTCTCACAGTGTGATAAAAATTTTATAATAAGAGCTTCGTGTTCCAAACGTACCCATGTGTTATCATGGTGGAGGTGGGTTAATGCCGAAGCCAAGTGCAATTTCCCCGCTCTCGACGGTTATATAAGTATGGCAGATTCGGCATTAACTTATACCTCTCTTGGTAGCTCAATGGTTTGACCGTCGAATGGAATCGCTGAAAGTTACCGTGTCAAGGGATCGAGACCCAGCGGTTCCGATCCATTTATCACTTTAAAATTCCCCTTTGGTGATAATTCTCCATCGGGGATATTCCCGAAGTAGCGTGAATTGGATATTAAACGACATTTATAGCTTTATGAATGTGTATAAATCACGGTGTGATAAAAATTTCATAATAAGAGCTGCATGTTCCAAATGTACCAATGAGTTATGAAGGTGGTGGTGGGTTAATGCCAAAGCCGAGTACCATTTCCCCACTCTCGGCGGGTAAATAAGTGCGGCAGATTCGGTATTAACTTACACCTCTCTTGGTGGCTCAATGGTTTGACCGTCGAATGGAGCCGCTGGAAGTTACCGTGTCGAGGGATCGGGACGCGGCGGTTCCGATCCATTTATCACTTTAAAAATTCCTCTTCAGTGATAATTCCCCATCGGGGATATTCCCGAAGTAGGTTGAACTTGACATGAAGCGACATTTGTAGCTTCATGAATACACACACACACACACACAGTGAGTGAGTGAGTCAGTCAGTTAGTGAGTCCTTCTGTTTCCATAATAGCTCAAAAAGTAATTTACTAGAAAGACGAAATAAACTGAAGTACCTCTTTTCCTCCCATCGTTAGCAACTTAATACCACCACAGTTTTGATGATACTGATAGTATTGACAGTACAGCGTTCAGGCCATCAGTAATTTAAGCCCTGCCCATGTACTGATGAACTGAAATATATTACGAGTACCTCCTGTTTGTTGTATTGACAGAGCGTCAGTATGATGTTCACACCAACAGTAATACTGACAGTACAGAAAATAATGACAGTAATGTCGATCGTGTGTAGGGCCGTACTAACACGATACCGCACTGCCGACACCTTGGTTACGGTTGCATTTCATCTTTGTTATCTGTTTTGCAGTTATGAGCTGTTCGTCCAATTCCGGGAACCCTCCCAGCTTCCTCTCCCCTGGTCGCCTTTCCCACGTCTCACCGTGACAGATTAACAGATATTATCGATTCAAATAGCTTGAATGAAATGTAACAAGAACTTCGGTATTTACGGAAATTCCTACTCATGATGGGAGATTAAAATCGGAAAACCGTTGCTAAGTTCAATTATTCTCAGTAAAAGAACAAAAAAAGAAAAGGAACGAAATTGCGATGAACAGTATTTCATTTCAAATAATGATGAGGAAAAGGAATATGATAATAGTATTTGATCCTGATATTTGATTGCAGCATCAAACAAAAGATATCTACGAAATACTGCATTGGACTCGAATTCTTTCTGCTGCAGTAAATAAGCAAACATTGGTCCTGACAGAAAACAAGTGAAAAATGCGTCGAGGTTTTTTCAGTGCAAGCGAGTGTTCTGTGCCGCCGCTACAGCGTATAATCGAGGCCACCGACAATAGATCCATCATTTGGTGTTCTCGGTATAATGCTTTATGAGCCAAGGCCCATGAAACTTTAACTACCGCCCGGTGGTGGCCTGTCCTATATCGTTGCCAGACGCATCATTATTTAATTTAAATAAAAAAAAAAACACGGAGGCTAGAGGGTTGCAATTTGGTATGTTTGATGATTGGAGTGTAGGTGATCAATATACGTTTTTAAGATCTGATGGCGGACAGATAAAAGTGCAAATAGGATTTGACTGTATCTTTACCAAGCACGTACTAGCAGGTAATGTTTGCGTTAAAAACGATATTATTCCCTTGCATTTAAATACATTAATACATTTTTAACTATCTATTAATTTATTATTTTTGTTCCTTTTTAATAAATGGGATCTCTTCTTCATGTACAATATTTCCATTTAACTCCTCTTACTTCTTCCTAATGAAAACCACATTCTTTGAAAGCTTGAATTTCAAGTCAATGGCCCCTTTAGTGGGCTTGTTCCATATGAATAGGCGTCATCTTCTGAATAATGATAATAATAATTCAAATGCCATTCGTATGGTTTGGACGCATGTACATATTAAGATAAATATTCAGAATGCCTTTTGAAAGCTTATCCCATCGTTCTTAATTAAACAGTTCGCACAAATCAAGATAAATATGTAAAACGACGCTTTTAAACCTACGCTAATATTCGTCCTGTGGAGGGAGTTTGAATTAAATGAAATTTAATGTTGAAGATGCTGTTTATCAATCTTTGCAAGATTTTGTAGTTGCCATGCCGATAGCTACTTGGTAATTCAAAAATCTGTTACGAAATAAGACAAAAAGTAAAATGTAATATATCAATATTTCCAAATAATTTAGTGAAGAGTCGACTCAGTTGACAAAAAAGATCATATGCTAATAAGAAAGATAAGAGATACAGACGAATATTATTGGAATTTTCTTATCAAATGAGAATGGATGAGAGACTATTCATATTTTTGAGCAATGATTTATGATGGTAAAGGAAAAAATCTAAAAATTTGCAAAGGAAAGCTTGTTTAAGAAATGGAAGTATAAAATATGAAATAGCCTATGGAAAATGGGAATGTTTTAGGCATGAAAAATGCGAGAGATGCTAGAGAGAGACAGGGGCAGGATTATAAAGAGGAACAGTTCTATTCCGTTTAAATAAGACAAAAAATCAGAAGTAGACTTCAGTTAGGCTGAACGGAAAACAAACGACCCTGGGCAGTGGTAGATTTGAAAACCCAATGTTTTATTTAGAATTTTATTCCGGTAGTTGGAATATCTAATTCTTCATTGTTTCTCAGTTTCTATCTTTTTCAGTTATAAGGTTGCTTAATCCTGTCTCTGTAGACAGAGTATTGTATCAAATTTCCAGTTAGCTAATTCGGTGACCATCCATAAAATAAATGTGAAATCTAAATCGTCTATGAAATTGGCGCAATGATTTCGTAAATAGCAGTTTTTATCATGGAAAACTACTATGGAGATTGAAAAAAAATGTTGCTGTTGTAAAATTTTGAATATTGTCAATATTGTTTTATCGTCTTTGTATTTTAGGACCATTGTATTTCAAGTTTCAGAATTATTTGTTAGTTCAGTAGTAAACTTGAAACGTAGGATTTGCAAAGCATGAGGAAATATAGATACTATAATGCATATTGCGGAAAAAAAATTATTAGAGATAGAAAAAGAATAATGCTTTATTTTCAAGAATTATTCGAGAAAATATGAAAAAAAACTCGAAAGTATATCCGTCGGGGTGACGATGCTGATACAAGACACAGTCAAGAGAGATTTCCGCGGCTAACGAACCCTCTGTAAACGGAGAGATTCACGAATTAAAAGCCAGTAAGGACGCAGTAAACTATACATAGGACAAGGCGAGCACGGAGGGTGCCAAAAAGCCTTGACACACGATTTTATGTAATTATTTAAACACAGGCATTTACGTAACACTGCCCTCACAAGGCAAGACCGATATGGAAACACTGGCACTTAGAAATGGAAACAGGAAATATAGTACGAGAATTAAGACAGTGTGACTGGCTGCAAGAACCTTTGCAACAGATCACTTTACCTTGTAAAAGAGGTGGCTTCAGTGAGGGTAATGGTCGTGGCAGAGGGGCCAAGGGCTTCACTGGTACCATTACTAAAGGTCCCTACAAGATAGGACCATGTGGTAGGGCATGGCTCTCTGAAGGAGGCGGGAATGGAAGGGTAGACGTGTCTCTCTCACATCCAGAAATGTCTCTGTCGCTCTTTCCTTCGGTGAGACCCTTATATGACTTCGGTCAGGGGTCAGGAGGTTATCCACGAGTAGATTGGGGTTGGTGTCGTTTCCCTATGTGTGGGCATCATCTATGACTCAGTCCAGGTGTTCATGCCAGCTTTCCTCTCTTGATCTTCCTCCCCAGCGCTATTCCTGCCCCTGGCCAGGCTTAGGGTTTGAAAGCAAAGTCTTCCACAGCATCACATGTTCAAAAAAAGAAAGTTGAAAGGTGATTAAGGGAGGAGCCTATATTCTTTCTGCCCTTCCCTGTCAGGAATGCACTGTTGTACTTACCAGCTTTAAATGAAGTATTTGACGACTGGGATTCTTGGGAGAATATATATATATATATATATATATATATATATATATATATATATATATATATATATATATATATATATATATATATATATATATATATATATATATATATATATATGATTATTATCACTTTTGTACGTGATTCATTTATCACACATTACCACAGGTGAAAAATAAGAAACGAGGTGTAGGTCCTGACCGGTTTTGACTATATATCCAAGCCAATGGCTTGGAAATAAAGTCGAAACCGGTCAGGACCTACACCCCGTTTCCTATTTTTCACCTGTGGTAATATGTGATATATATATATATATATATATATATATATATATATATATATATATATATATATATATATATATATATATATATATATATATATATATATATATATATATATATATATATATATATATATATATATATAATTTAATAAGTTGACCTTTTTCCTTTGTATAAATTAATTAATTTAATCAATATTCTAGTGTTAGGACATTTTGGCAGTGCTCCTTAAGGTCTTTAGTCTCCTCAGCGGCCCTTTGCTTGTTTACCTCTTATAACAGTCTTTTTTTTTCAAGTAATGCAGTGTAGGCCCGCCCCTATGAGAGATCTTGTTTATAGTCCCATGGTGTTGGGAGGGTAGTCTGTTCCTGAGCCATATATTGAGAGGTTGCTGATTTGCTGTTGTTGCAGTAGCTGTTATTACTAGATATTTTTCAATTACCTGCCCTTGGGGGATTGCAGCTGAGTGGATCCGTCCTTCCTTGCAGCTGGGAGGATTTACTATTTATTCATCAGTACCTTTGGCTCAGTACCTGCCAGAGGGACCTCTCTGATAGCCAGTAAAGTACCTGTGACCTTTGAAGTCTTCTGGATATTCTCTTTTTCTGTTGCACACACACACACACACACACACACACAATCAACTTGAGATAGCTCTTGGCATGGAGTTTGGTATTGGCCTGATTGAGGAGGCCTTAGAACATTGAATCATTTAATCATTGTCATTAAGCTAGTATGTAACTGTTAGGTTATTCTTTCTTTTTGACCCTCTCCTACTTTCTTGGCCCCGTTTGTAAGCATGGATGCGTTGTCTTATTTATTTAGTAGTGTACGTGTTTTGGGTATTGTTTTATAAGGGTAATTGTTTTTTTTATTATTTTCTGTATTTTTAAGGCGTCATTTCAATCTTTGCTTAAAGTATTAAATATTAAGTTTTTTTTGTTAGTGTTTATTTGGACCCCTTGAATAGTCCTGCATATTTAGTGATTGTGGTTTTGCAAACGATTCCACCCATTGTGGACTTCATCACTGGTAAGTGAATATTGAATCTACTATTGACAACATAGAGTGTGTGGTGGTCGAAGTAGGCCATTACATTTGGCGACCATGACTGGATTATTTGATCTTTGTATTAATTTCTGTATTCAAGATTGATTCTTCAGGTTTTTGGCAGGCAACATATTTTTTACTTCCTCTAATTTTGTTTTGGGTAATTTGTTACTGCGTGTGATTTTTTTTGGGGGGGAGGGTGTAATTTCTGTGTGTAGTTTTTGTATATTGTCATTATGGCTGCTTTGATGTAACTGAGACCCTTAGCGGAGAGGGGTCGTAAGACAGGTTACAGAACTAAATAAGCAGGATTTAGAGGTGGTAGCCAATTTTTTGGGGATATTTAATACCCAGTTACAGTTAGGAAACGTTTGTTATTATTAGAAATATATGAAAAGGCAAAAAAGATAAAAACTAAAGGTAAACAGGAGGCTAAGTAGTTAGAAGAGCTTTTGTCTGTAGATGTATTAGATAGGCAAAGAAGGTTAAAGCAGCCAGAGACTGATCTGCAGAAGTTAAAACCAGAGGAGAGAGAAAAAGAGAGATAGCATGAAATTACCCTGCAAACCCTGAGAAATACAGGTTCTCTTCCTTCCCAACACAACAGGTCTGCAGTGCCTGGTATTAATCTGGCTGAGGCCTTGAAATTTGTTCCTAATTTTAAGGAGAGTAACAAGGCTGAAGTGTTTTGTGTCCTTTGAAACGATAGCCACTAGGTTGGAGTGGTCCCCAGGAGTATTGGACCACTCTTATCCAAAGTAAATTATTAGGAAGGGCACAGAAAGTTTATGTCACCCTGAACAAAGATTTGTCGTCCGATTACGACAGGTAAAGGCCATCGTGTTAAAGGCTCATGAACTCATTCCCGAAGCATATAGGCAGTGCTTCAAGAATTTACAGAAAATTAGGGAGCAAGCCTTTGTGGAGTTTTCCAGGTGTAAAGAGTAGTATGCTGGTGATTGGCTTGAGTCGAAGAAAGCAATGGATTTTGAGAAATTAAAGAATTAATGTTGGTGGGCGAGTTGAAGAGGTGTGTGCCTGTTAAGTTGAAAGTGCACCTCGAAGAGCTGGAGTTTGATACTTTGCAAGAGGTAGCCATCGTTTATGATGAATATTGTTTATCCTATAAGAATGTCTTAGGAGAGGTATCCGGAAATGAGGAATCTGGTTAGGCGAGAGTTGGCAGGAGTAATAATAATAATAATAATAATAATAATAATAATAATAATAATAATAATAATAATAATAATAATAATAATAATAATAATAATAATAATAATAAGAACAGCAGTAATAAGGTGCAAAATAGTTGGTGCTAACCATTATAATAATTCTCATTTTTCACCTAACAGTGGAAACAGGAGGTTAAATTTCATTTAACTCTGATAAGCTGAAGGCAATGACATGCTTCTTTTGCAATAAGAAGGGACATGTCAAAAGTCTGTTTTGCCTTTAAGAAGTCCCAAAACGCTAAAGGAAGACCGGTAATGAGTGTAGAAAGGAAAGAGAGAGTGTCGGTTCCAACAAGAACCGCGAACCAATGACTAAGCAGTAGTAAGTCCGTATAACCTTTTCAAAAGTATTTGTCTTTTGGCAGTGTCTCATCGAGTAGTTCAGTTGAGAAATGGAGTGTCTAAATTTTGCGTGACATCAGCAGCGTGCTCTAAAGGATTTACATTGCTTAGAATGTTTCCTTATGCTAGAAAACTCCTTCTTACTCAAAGTACACCCTGTTCTATGGCTAACGCCACGATGAGAGTCGACTTGCACTTTCAGCATTCTTTTGGTAGCTCCGACGTAAGTCCTGAAATTACAGCTCGGACAAGTATACTTATAGACCACCAAAGAACACATAAGATTAGGACAGCGTCTTTAAGTCTAAAAATAGATCCAATTGTTCTTGGATTCCTGAGAACGAACTTGGGATTGAGACAGCAAAAATATTTCTTTAAAATCTGCCTTAATGTAATTAAAAATTTCTCATCATTCGTAAAAGGCAAAGAAACATAAAAATAAAGTTTAAGTACTGTAGGTGCAGAAAATTTTTGACTGGAATTTACGTTAAGGCAGATTTTGAAGAAGTGCTTTTACTGTCTCAAATATATCTTCTTTTCGCCGAACTGTCATTCTCTGTTGTTTCCAACTCACTTCGAATCCTGCAACTTAGACCTACACCTATTTTCGTTTCTAAGGTGTAACACACCTCTTGTCAGACCTTTATTCTTACACAAAATATGTCAATCTCATGTCTGTATATTCAGACACTGTCTTCATCCCACACATCGCTAAGTCTGTCAGTTCAATTACAGAGTTTACAAGCTCTTTATATGCCTCGCATACTTTTTCTTTTATCTTAGGAATGTTACACAAATGTCCCTTGAAACACATTTTATTGACACACCTTCTTCCTTGTTTCAACCCACACTGTTCTTTACTGCCTGCTCTTCTGTCAGCAGTCTTGCTTCTCAATTAAAATCCTGCCCTAAACATCCCTTAGTGTAATAAGTAACGTTCAGCCTCCTTAATTCTTCTCTTCTGTTCCTTCGTCAAGTTTCCAACACAGCGACAATACTTCTCATCAAAACTGCATCACGAATGGCGGAAGTTACGATGAAGTTTCCATGTTCAAAGTTTGTTTGTGTTGGACAGTAAATGGAGGCTGTTGAAGTTGAAGACACAACGTGTTCTGAAGGAAATTCATATCATGGAGGAGTATAATGTTCCTATTTGGATGAGAGAGGGATTAATTAATCAGAAAATTTATAGGTAGTCATTTGTCATTTCAGGTTTTTCTTATGAAATATCCAGAGGTAATTATTGTTCCCCTGCTCAATTTTAATTACAGTGCAAAAATGAAATCACTCCCACTTGATATTATTCATTCAGCATTCGATGCAAAATTTTTGTAATTTTTCCTGAAAAGAAAAAATAAAACATCCTTATTAGGTCATCGAACGTCAGTTAAAAAAACAAAAAAATATGAAAACCATCCGTGATGCATAAGCATCAATTACCCAGTATAATTTAATAAATGAAATTTCCGTTAAACACAATTCATCGGGGTGGAAAGTTAATTGAATAACAGCAGCAAATCACAGAATTGTTTGAAAGAAAGATTCTCATTAAATATAACAGAATCATTGCCGGATTTTTTTAACTGTTTCGTCATCTTTTTTTTTTTTTTTTTTTTTTTTTAATTGCAGCAATTCTGACAAAATATTCAACTTGAATAAAGGAAACAGCTTTTTCGCGGTGCATCGAAGTAAAATGCGCGCTTTTCCTCTTTGTAGAATTTTTAGTATTTTTTCTATCAGAGTGATACTGATATTTGCACTATTCATGATATTGTGCTGAAATTTAGATGTCCTAAGACTTTTGTAGATGTACCAGGGAAAAGAGTCAGGAAACCGTCTTAGTACGACTGTCAACGAAGCCGAATTTAATAGGAACGATATTCTGAAGTTGCAGTTGGATGAAAAATTTTTTTTTTAGCGAGTACTCGTATTTTAAAGCTTCGGAAAATAAATGATGTTTTCCGAAATACGGATCTGGTAACAAGAAATTCTCATAATTATGGTTCTGGCAACATACCCAAATTCATTGGAAAACGTATGAACAATTTCAATGTAAATTTAGTTCATATAGAAAAAAGAACAAATAATTTTAATTATGTACATTATTTTGCAGGACATCACATTGATATAAAAGATCTCTGTATTCTCCTCAATCCTCCTGCGATCATTACTTACTGTCAGTCTTGATTTTCTTGGACAACGATCTACAGAATAATTGAAAATTAGGTAGGGACCTACGTTATATGGCTCATATTTTAGACACTTGTTACAGCAAAGCTATAACGAAAGTGACAGAAGATACAATTAGCTAAGAACACCCTTTATTTACCTTATTTTGTTGGTTTTGGGTCAATCAAGTCAGTTTTGAAAATATTCAATGTAAATGTAATCTTTTCATATAACAGAGCAAAAAGCATGCTAAGAGAAAATATTGTCACCAGAATGGCAATAATCTTCACAAAGTTCCATGTATGGACTGAATCACTTGATTATGGTCAGACAAGTGAAGAATTAAATGTCAGAATATTTCTTAATAAGCATTTCGTCAGAACTATCCAAAATACCAATGCTCCTTTCGCCATCTAAGTGAAAAATCGCACACGATTGATTGTTGGTTTCGTAATATATTTTCATAAAGTAAAAATAATGTCCCGAAATATTCTAAATCTTTTATTAACACGACTTACAAAGGAAAATCATATCAATGTACTCTCAGTTCCGTACACTCCGGACCCGGTTTTGCAGAAGTTTCGAGGAGATTATAAACAGAAGTAAGGATTGTTAGTAATGCGCCTTAATGTCCTTCGCCTTGCATTGTTTCACGCAAGTACCTGAGTTACCTCTACACAGTTGTTCCCCATCTGAAGACATAATCCAGATGTAATTAACTTTGTGAGCATTAACTGGGATTAAACCGCATTAATCTTTTGTTCCAGTGTACGTAGTTTCCCTTGGCTAAGGTGGTATATATCCATACCTATCCAGCAGTTGCCAGGTTCTCCTCTCTTTCTTTTTTCCAGAAGCTTCAACAATTACACATTTTCATCAGCCTTTAAAACTTTATTCTTTTCACTTATCCTCCGACCATCTTTTCTATCGATCCTGTATATACCTCGTCTTTTCCTACATTTCCAATCCTTATTACACAACATTCTACTACGCAAACAATTCCTTTTGATATGTTGAACCTCTATCTGTTTCTTTGCATTCAGCATCCACACTTGAATTCCATACAAGAGAACTGGCTCAACAGTTCCTTCATACATTTCAAACCTTACTTCCAAAGACTGACCATTCCTGTTTCACCTATTTTAAACCATACACCTTTTCTCGTACTACCTCCGCCTATTAAGTTTACTTCCAAATAGTTTTAAAAAGTTCAAATTTCTTCCAATCGTTCACCATCAACATTACATTCATCACTGTATCTTTCTGGCTTTTAATCAACTGCTCAGTCTTACTCTTGTTCACATTAATTATTCATTTCGGCATTGAAAATAGTTTCTTTTCACCCTCCTTAATGCAGCTATCACAAACGTCAAACATTTTCATACTCCATTCACAACCCATTTTCCATTCCTACAATTTTACATCGACTTGTAATGACCCTTCTTTGAATTCTCGCTTCCCCAACCCATAAATATATTAAATATTCATGGAGAAATAGCACACCCTTCTCTGTGACCCTCTTTTGTACCAGATCAATTCAAAGCAAAAAAAAATTCTTTTATCTGGATGATTTAAATGCCCCAGAACTGTCATGATTCCAGGGTTGCCATTTTCACTATTGAATTAAAAATTAAAAGCTTAGGAAAATTAATCAGTCAGATAAAATGGCAAATACAGTAAAAATGTAAATGTATCACCTCAAGGACTGGCTTTGGAATACAGTGAAATTCCAAGGCTAACGAGGTTATTATTTCATCCTTCAGATGAGGAAATTGAAAATAAGTTACATGAATCATTTCGAAAAAAAAACCATGTAACTGATATCAATCATATTACATACTACAAAAGTAGTTCTTGATAGTTTCAGCTTTTGTCTGTTTGTTCGTATTCAGCATCCTCAATTCAACTCCATACAATGTAAGGCCTAAACAGTTCCTTCGTGCACTGCAAGACTTACTTCCAAAGATTCCCTAGTTATTCCTCAGACCTTTTTGTACACAACCTGCTTCCTTCTTTGCTTCACATGTTTCGTACCTCTGCTCTCTTTCATCCTATTATCATCCTATTATCTGTTATATTTACCTGTAAATGCTCTAAAATTTCAATTTATTCCATTGATTCATCATCCACATAAAAGTCATTATTCCATCTCTCTGGTTTTCATTTTTCCACAGTACTCACTCGCTCACGTTACTTATTAATTTCAGTAATGAAAGCCACAGTTTCATTTCTTCTTCCTCAATGCGGATGTCACAAACATCAGACATTTCATACTACATTCACAACATATTTCCCCTTCCCACAATCTTACATCCATATGTAATTACCTCTTTGGCCTTTCCCTTCACCCAGTCCATAAACTGTAAATATTCATACAAAATAGTGCGACCTTTTCTGTTACCCACGTTTGTGCTGGATTAGTTACGACCAATAAAACTTCTTATCTAAATAATTGAAATGTCCCAGAAGTGTCATGATTTCAGGATTCTAATTTTCATCATTGAATTCAGAATTTAAACTTTATGAAATTTATCAGCACAAGAATTAGTTTCGGAACAGAACGAAGAGAAAACTGGGCATCATTTCGCCCCTCAGAGGTGCATGGAAATTTTTTTTCCAGTTAGATTTCATTGACGAGATATACTGACTGGTAGATCTAAGTAGTAGCTCCGCGGCAGCGATTTCCTTCTAACTTGACTTTTTCTAAAGTTTTTGGTTGCTAATTATGGATTTTTCTTCATTTTTTTGTCGCAAGAAGGTAAATAACCTGTAATTAACCCCTGAAGTCCATCCAACAAGGGGTTTCCATATGCGATCTTCATAAGACAGAGCCCGGGTGCGTGTGTCTGGAATGGTTCATATCCCGTCCGGCAAGTGCAATAACCTATTAACGTATGGGTAAACCCCCGGGCCAGCACTAAACATGGCGAAGGGACATTCCATCCCCCCGATGCCAGTACTAAACACGGCAAAATGCATTGAACTCCCTCCTGTTGGCGAATGGCTCCCTCTCGCTTTTCCCCTCCAGAGAGCACCTCCCCAACGTAAACACGTCCGCTCCATTTCTGTGTTCTCCTCCACCCTAAACCCCGATTTCCCACAGTCCCCCTTTACTGTTGAGTAGGGTTAGGGGAAAATAACAGTTGGCCGACAACCAACAAACTCACCGCAAGTATCCGAAGCCTAAAAGTTTAGAAAAAAAGTTTCCAAGGTAAAAACAGGCGCGGAGCTAGTACTTAGAACTAACAACTGACTTTCCAGAAAAATTAAATCATCTACTTACTAATGTTATGAACCACTCTTGGGTTCATTAGGTTCTTTAAAATATCGGGACTGAGAAAATCTGGCAGAATTTGGACAGACAAAGCAGGAAGGAGCAAACTAAAACCAAAGTGGTAACCTTAACACTAATTTATTTATAAAATTTAAACGTTTATACAACTATACAAATGAGTCAGGCTCATCAATATTTGCACAAATGAGTCAGTAGCGAAATTTACTTGAATACCAAATGATCAAAACAGATTCAGTACAAACACGAGTCAACAAGTGACAAGAATTGACAATTAAACATCAATAACTGACCTAAATCCATAAACATTACCAGAGAAACATAAGTAATACGATGAACAGTAATTCATAAACTTAATGGAAAAACAAAATACTTCAAGAATTACTTTTAATAGCGTCGGTAAATTCATAATGAAGCAGCAATAAAAATACTGCTCAGTCCAACAAACAATTAAACTCTAAAAAAAACAAAAAAACATGAGTAATCCAATGAAATGCAAATGACCAGCATAAAAATTACACTAAACAGTCTGAGCAAAAAAACAAATAAACAGTCATAAACATTTTGTTAAACAGGAGTCAGAAAAATACGTCAAATATGACCTCAAAACACAAATGTTGAAATTTACAAATGAAACAAATAACCTGCCAAAAATAATCTTTACATGACGAACAAATACACGCATCACTGCGAGAACTTTGTCGCAATGAATAGTTAAACCCAAAAATACAATGAAAGGTAATTCTAAGCCGGCTGTCCGCGGTGAGCTAGACTATGGCAATTGACGTTTTCTTATGTTATTTTACTTGCTTTACAAGAATTTAAAGTAATATTTTGTCGGCCGCCTGTAACTAAACTGTAATTGACCTTTGAAGACTACACGACTTGTATTACCTAACGTGGGGTGGGTCTAAGCTGGCATTCCGCGGCAAGCCCCCCCCCCCCCCTCCATAGCTAATACGGCAAAATTGTAACCAGTAAATGCTCCTAAAAATACCAACCTAACGTACCCTAGAGGTCATTACTGGTTACAATTTTGCCGTATTAGCTATGGAGGGGAGGTGGGGGGCTTGCCGCGAAATGCCGGCTTAGACCTACCCCGTGTTAGGTACTTAAGTCGCGTAGTCTTCAAAGGTCAATTACAGTATATTTACAGCCAGCCGACAAAATATTACTTTAAATTCTTGTAAAGCAAGTAAAATAACATAGAAAAACGCCAATTGCCACAGTCTAGCTCACGCGGACAGCCGGCTTAGAATTACCAATGAAACCTTAACACACGCAAATCATAATATGTCTTACAGATACAATTGGGTTAAATACGACCACCATACGGTTAAACCGAGGTGAACATCCAACATAAGCAAGTCCACCATACTCGGACTAGAACACCCAAATGCAGCGGACATCCAAAACAGGTCGGACTGCAGACGAAGTCACACTCCACCACAAGCAAGTCCGCCGTACTCGGACCAGAATACTCAAATGCAACGAACATCCAAAACAGGTTGAACTGCAGAGGAAGTCACGCTCCAAACAACGAGGTCATACTCTACACGACGAGGTCACAGTACAAACGAAGTCTCGCTCCATACGACAAAGTTACTCTCCAATCGACGTCGCACTCCAGACGACGAAACACGCCATTCCATCTCGTACTCCCAGGTAACTAATGCCTGAAGCTACTCCAACTGGCCCTCAGGTAGGCATGCCTGGGACTCTGCTGCTGAGAGACTGACCAATGCTGACTGCTTCTTGGCACTATGCTGTCCTGCTACTGACTGTTTGTCGTTACACAACGCTCGATGGACGACACCTCACCTGCCAAAGTGGCAAATTGAAATCACTGGTGAGACAACCAAACAGAAGGAAACAATCGGAATAAGATTGTTCCTTACAAACAGCCACCGAACCTTAAACTAAGTGGAAGTAACGTTAAAAGTGTTCCAGTTGGTAACATAAATTATATATTTCAATCTTCAAGTAGTTTAATGTTTTTGGTCCCATATTTTGAGTTCTTCTTGGAACTTGACCCTTCGATAGCTGTAAAAACTTTGAATAAAGACTCTAAAAAAGTTAACCAAATTACTAAAATGAAGGGGAAATAAAGTTCCAAAGCACGCTTTTCCCACTGTTACAATCCATCAATGGACAATTTTCATCGTTCATGAGTTAAGTTATTATCAGTACTGTTTTTAAGGTAAAATAAGGTATGAGTTTTCTGATGACGTTTTTGCGGTCACGCATACGGACCGCCCCCAAGATGGTCAACTTTGCTCCTACAATTCAGAACGGATCATGTATCGCTGTTTCAGTGATCGATAAATCGGCGATGCGGCAGAGATGTTGCGTTGCTCATCAAGCGCCAAAGAACGACTCATTGGCACTGGCATTACAAAGTTGCAATGCATCATATACATATTGTACTAAATGATCTCTTATTAAAAATGTGGATTTCTATACTTTTAATGATATGTAAGTCCTTTCATGTCACACCCTAAGAAGGTGAAATTCTGCTTTTTCAATCAAATATCAAAATATATTGTAAATATTCTTTCTCCGAGTACATATTGTGAAACAAAATATTGCTTACTTGTAATGACGTCTGTTACTGGATTTGAGGCCTCTAACAACAGCTCCTATTTCTAGAACCTGGTGTAAAGATGTTGTGGAACGCTTCATGAAATCTTCGTATGTAAATAGATCTTTAGAAAGTACTTTTGATTCATCAAGAAATCCCTTACCTACACTGCACTATTTTGGGAAAATTAAATAGGAAACAATGTCCACATACTGGATAATTTCAAGATAAAAATAGAGTGGTTTCAAAATTTCTCTTAAGCAATACACTTTTCTCTTAATATCTTCGTCATCAGTCATCGTGGAAATACCACCATGAAAAATATGCATTTAATATTATACAAGGTGAGTTTATTTACATTTTTTTTTTTCTTGGTGTCTTCAAAGTCTTAGCTTTACCTTTTTGCTGCCGGATTTCACGAATTTCATAATTTTCGACTTTTTCTTTTTCACTGTGAGTTATTGATCCTCCATCACAGCTTTCTCCAACAAGATTCTTTAAAAGCATTTCGTCGAATAACAATCTGAAAATAAATTTATTTCTTGCCGGGGAATACCCTTGTCAAACACAAAGCTATTATGATATTTTTGTATGATAATATCTAACTCGTATATCTGACTAGAACACAAATGTAAAACTTTCCCGCTTCCCTTACTTACAGAGATTATAGAGGAATTTTACATCAAAAGAAAACAGAGTAATTCAAATAGCAGTAAATTTTAGATGTAATTCTTCAGGCACAACATCTAATTTGAAAGCATTTCCAACAGCCCTTTAGACAAAAACGCTCTCTTAATTAATGCATGATACACAAAGCTCAAAAAGCAGCAAAGTTCATTATAGAGTTACAATTCTGTCACAAAAACAAGCAACCCTTTCTCACTCATTTAATAGAGTTACGTTTAAGCGGTTGGTAAACCGCTTAAGTTTGTCAGGACCTGAAATTCGTTATTATTATTATTATTATTATTATTATTATTATTATTATTATTATTATTATTATTATTATTATTATTATTATTATTATTATTATTACTCATTTGGGAAAAGCATGGATACCATTGACATATCAAGCCAGCTTCCTTGGAAGAGAATGATCAATTATGGATGCACTAGAAAAAGAGAAAAAAGCCGAAGACGAAGATATTAATGCATACGATCCTTAATAAATGATGAATTCACTGAGAGATAAAAGCGCAAATAAACAAACAACTTAAATCGAAGTAATTAAACAAGGAAAATAAACGGTACCAGAGTGGACCTTCAACTACGGAATTCAAACCAAGGCAGGAAGAATATTTTGTGGAGTTTTGAGGACATTGCAAACGAAAATAGCTTGAGAAAATTTTATTGTAACTTAACCTGACAAGAGAAACTACATTTGCTGTTGTCTTTTGGAGACGTAGTGAGATAGTGGTATGAATCCTTACCCATATAAAGACTTGGTTATTTTTAAACAACACGTGCTATAAAACAAATTTCATGGAGTCTGATGATGTTGCATCTCCCATTGGTTAAACATTTCTGTGCTTTGAGTCTCATTTTATGTAAATGTAAGTATTAAACGGATCTACCAATTTCGTTTATTATGTACAAATCGCTACTTTAAAACTTAATATTTTTTCCTGTGCATTCTAACAGCATATTTTCTGACGAATAAAAAAAATATTCGATAGCGCCAGGTAAGCGAAAAGAAGCGAAGCAACTAAATTGGAACGCCCACCCGACGGTAAGAGATAACTTCATTTTCTGAAACTAATTACATTTCGCTCCTAAACCCTAATTCCTACGATGTAATGCTCTATGCCCAAACTATTCCTGGTCATTCACTTGATTAACACGATAACAAAACGATAAAGTCATTAAAAGTCCTTCTCAAACTGTCAAGACTTGCCATTTGCTATGTAAGGGTATAAATTTTGGTCATCACGTAGTTATATATTCTTATTTTAATTCTGACCTCAGAATTTTGAGAAATTGTGTTGTAATTCCATATGTCTGCTAGTTCTGAGATGATTTTGACTATTACTGATAACTGTTAAAACGCGAATCCATTACAAGAGTTCTTGATTGTATTAAAATTTTCACTTACTTTGAGAAAGAACTTTGGAATTGGAATATAAAGTTTAGGCCAAAGGCATAGCGCTGGGACGTATGAGGTAATTCAGCGCTGAAAATAATGTTGAAGCAGTTGTTAGGAGAAACTGGAACATAAGTTGGAAGAAAGAGAATATGAACGAAACTTAGTAAAGGGAATGAAAGGGTTATTATTATTATTATTATTATTATTATTATTATTATTATTATTATTATTATTATTATTATTATTATTATTATTATTATTAATTATTATTATTATTATTATTATTATTATTATTATTATTATTATTATTAATAATAATAATAATAATAATAATAATAATAATAATAATAATAATAATAATAATAATAATAATAATAATAATAAAAGAACGAATGGCTTTTAGTATTCTCCCTGAATACGAATGAAGAAAACGACGTTTTTCCTCGTGATTCCGAAAGATCTTCCCATATATTTGCTCAGTAAACAATTATTTTTTTTTTTTTTTAGTTTTATTTAGTGCAATCTCCAAACCTTTTCCTACAGCGAATCGTTTTATGCATTGGAACCAAACTCTTTAAAAGCTCCCAATCTTTGGTGAAAAATTAACTGATTGCGTAATGCAGTCCTGTGGTCAGATACTTCCCACTGAATTCTCTTGCACGTAACATAAAGGTGAGTCAAGAGGAAAGGTGGCTGTTACAAAAATGTTCATGTTACGTTTCAGATGTCGCACGCATATACCGAAATTCTCCGTACCTTAACTTGAATGCAACATCTCTAACCAGACAGTCAGTGAACTTCATATTGTCAATAATTATGACTGTTAGGAACAATCGTTTGTCGATTGTTCCCTTAGTCTTAGTGGGTTGTTGCCTCCTTTTATTTTTTATTTTTTTTTTTTTCTTGCTGGCGAACTGTCGTCTGGTGAATGGCGTCAGACTTCGCCAGTCAGGTTCGTAGCAGCAACGAATCTGGTCCAGGGTAGCAGCAAGCCAGTTGGAGTAGCAGCAGCAGGTATCCGTACCTGAGAGTCAGGTCCTGGCAGCAGAGCAGCGGAGAGTTTCTTGAAGACGAGATGGTTGCCGTGTCGGCTCTGTCATGGTCATTGTAAATGGAGGAGGACGTCAGTACGTTTCATGGAGGACGAGATGGTTGCCGTGTCGGCTCTGTCGTGGTCGTCAGTACTGGAGGAGGACGTCAGCACTGTGCTTGAGGACGAGATGGTTGTCGTTTCGACTCTGTCGGAGTTGTCCTGCAGTGTTCCCGTCAAGCAGCTTGGGGCTGTTTTGGCGGCTCTATTGAGTTCGTCTGGTGATGTTATTTTTCATTTTATCTTTATTTTAACCCTGCTGTGCTGAATTTGTTTAATGATCCCGTTTTGTTCAGGCTTGATGTATTTAATTTTGCTGTTATATTGTTATGATTAACTGTTTTGGTAACTGAATCATTTAATTACGTTTATGGTTTTGATATTTTATTGTATTGATGCGATCATATTTTGCTCTGGCTTTTATTTTTTTCTGAATTTATGTAATGTATTTATTGTGCTGGTCATTTGTGTTTGTGCTGCTAATGTTTATGTTTTTGACTCTTCATTTATAATGTTTTACTGACCAGGTATTTGTTGCTGCTCCTGTTAAGTGATTAATTCACTTGTAATAATGTCCATTGAATTGTTTAAACTGAACCAGACTCAATGTAAATTACTGTAAAAAATTAATTTTAAGGTAATTTTTTTTTATTTGTTCTGCTCCTCTCTCCTTTGTTTGTCACCTCTCGTCAGTCATTTCAGCCCAACTGCTTGTTTTTTAAAGAACCTGTCGATCTCGAGAGGTGAGATCGTAATAATGACTTAATATAGGTATTCACGGAAGGCAGTTGTCTACTCTGATAAACTTTGCTCAGAAGCAGTAGTACAATTTCGCAGTACTGGGAAATTTCAAGTATCTAAAGATTTCAGAAAGTATGTCACTGTTTGTAAGACCCTCTTTCAACAAGAATGATTTCTTTCATCAGATTCATCGATTCATGTCTTCCTTCGTGGCGTGAATATTGCTCTCTAGATATGGCCAGCTACTCATTAACTGCATCGTATGGACACTTTCTGAGCATTTTTTCTTCCATGAGGACTGTTTCAAAAATTGGTTGTCAGTATTTCCAGTTTTTGTTATTTGTTAATTTTATTTCAACAGTGTGTGTACGATCACAAACAGGTCCCCAGAATGTATAACTCTAGAACAGTTTTCTTGGTTGCCAGTGCAACATTTGCTATATATATATATATATATATATATATATATATATATATATATATATATATATATATATATATATATATATATATATATATATATATATATTAATTTTACCAGACCACTGAGCTGATTAACAGCTCTCCTAGGGCTGGCCAGAAGGGACTTATTTTACGTGGTTAAGAACCAAATGGTTACCTAGCAACGGGACCTACAGCTTATTGTGGAATCCGAACCACATTATACCAAGGAATGAATTTCTATCACCAGAAATAAATTCCTCCAATTCTTCATTAGCAACATTTGCTGACTGTCATAGCTTCCATTGGGTAAAATGCAACTTTTCATTTTAGCAAAATTTTTCCTAACGTGTTTTCGATATTTCATTTCCAATCTTCTCTTCATGAGATGCAATCCTACATGTAAAATACATCTGTGTGAAGTTAACATTGTCACATGTCCTTAAAACTCCTTGTATCTCATTACCCGTCTATTGAAAATTATAATATTTAAAATTCAAAATCGGGAAAATATTCCTCTAATATACCTAGTAATCATATTATGAATTTTCAAGTAGATTTTTAAGTTTATGAAGTCTACTATGTTTGCAGAATATGCAGTGGATTGGAATGATATTTAGTAGTGTCTGTATTAATAATCAGACTGAATTTTAAACCAAAACCTTATAATCGAGAATATGAGACAAATTTTCAAAAGTTTCTCAAAGAATCTGATTCTCGTTCTTAATTCAGAAATTAGAAAATTACGACTCCAGCTTATAACGCCCCGCTAGCTTTAAGTGATTAATGTTGGAAAATTCCCAGAGTTCACCCAATTAAAATAGCTAATCGGAGGCGAAAGTTAATCTAACTGACGCAATGTTCAAAATGATGAGGTCAATGGAATAAAATTTCCTTTTGCTCTTTTAACGCTGTATTCGGTTCCTCAAAGACCAAAGAAAATGACAAACGGCCGGGATTGACGCCTTTGGGTCACTGGAAGTTTATCAAGTCGACTGACGGATTTAGCAGAGATGATGTTCCTGAGCCTTATGCGTCGAAAATACTTCTCTCTCAATTTTTCTGGCTATCTCCATCCGTTGAATTACGACATCTGCCTATCTATCTATCTATCTATCTATCTATCTATATAATGACTTACTTTATCTGGTTGCTTAATGTAATAGTGTTGTGTATCAAGACGGAAAAAGAAAAGCTGTGATTAGTTCCAGTAAAGACAGAAGTATATATATATATATATATATATATATATATATATATATATATATATATATATATATATATATATATATATATATATATATATATATATATATATATATATATATATATATATATATATATATATATATATATATATATATATATATATATATATATATTATATATATATATATATATATATATATATATATATATATATATATATATATATATATATATATATATATATATATATATATATATATATATATATATATATATATATATATATATATATATATATATATATATATAATATATATATATATATATATATATATATATATATATATATATATATATATATATATATATATATATATATATATATATATATATATATATATATATATATATATATATATATATATATATATATATATATATATATATATATATATATATATATATATATATATATATATATATATATATATATATATATATATATATATATATATATATATATATATATATATATATATATATATATATATATATATATATATATATATATATATATATATATATATATATATATATATATATATATATATATATATATATATATATATATATATATATATATATATATATATATATATATATATATATATATATATATATATATATATATATATATATATATATATATATATATATATATATATAT
>JANJGK010008565.1:5000-25896 GCA_039081455.1 Macrobrachium rosenbergii
CAAAATGTTTTAAAGTTGTAACAGGAGTAAAACCTTACGGTTGCACCATCAAACAAAAAGAGAAGTGAACGGAGGTACAGTAAAAATGAACGAAAGGGGCTATAGCCAAGGGGCGAAGGGACGCTGCAAAGAACCTAAGTAATGTCTACAGTGCACCGCCTGAGGTGCACTGACGCCGCTACCCACCTATGGGGTCTGATCTTGCTGGGCAATAGGAACGCTGACTTGTGAGCGCCTCTGGTGAGGGAGAGGGGGGAGAAGGGGGACCTTCCAATTATTTCTGTACTTTTCACGATTGTATTCCTTTATGATGTCCATTCGGTATCCCTCTCGCATGTGGTTCTTTATCGTCCCTTCTCGTGGATGGGATGAGATCCTTATTTGTAGTTATACTCACGTATAAACCGAGAATTAGATGAAGGAATGGGATGGAATATAAAATTTAGGCCGAAAGACAAGCGCTGGGACCTATGAGGTCATTCAGCGCTGAAAGGGAAATTGTGAATAAGAAGGTTTTAAAAGTGTAACAGGAGGAAAACTTCACAGTTGCACTATGAAACAACTGTTAGGGGAGGATGGAAAGTAAGATGGAAGAACGATAATATGAATGAAAGGGGTTGCAGCTAGGAGCCGAAGGGACGCTGCAAAGAACCTTAAGTAACCCTACAACATCTTAACGATGGGGATGGGCTATTCTTCATAATCACCTTTTTGCTTCGCCTGTTACGATAGTATACTGTACGATCCAGTTGTATATTAATTTCGGTGGTAGAGACATTTTTGGAGACGAGGTTTTTCGGGGCGCGCTCATCATTTTAGCATTTTGAGTACATCATTGCCTTACAGTACAGCTTGATGGTGTTTTCAATAGACCTGCTTGTCTGAATAACCACTAATGATCAACAATTGGGAGGTACGGTCCAATTCTCGTTGGATGTCGAGCCACAAAGACCATTGGGTTAATGCCCCTCCTTACACAAACTTTAACGGGTTTCCTCTTATCTCTGGAAGGGTCCTCTGTAGAGGCAAAGAGCAAGATTAGCGTCTTTTGTGCATGCAGTCGTCCTTAATCGTCGTCTGTCAGAGAGACGATAACGTTGAGAAATGGGAGAGTTGATCGTTGTTGCAAAATTCGACTGCGTAGTTCAGACAGTTATATCCTTGGAATCTTCGACGGAGCTGCTTCAATTGCATGATGGCATTAGTTTTTACGAAAGTACTGTGGGTGCAATCATAGCTGCCATATTCATCCTTACACTGCTGAATCAATGAGGGTTTCCCATCTCTCAGATTATTATTATTATTATTATTATTATTATTATTATTATTATTATTATTATTAAAAATAGCTTTAGTAGGCCTTTCTCCTCTAGACCGAGAACGGGATATGCTGTATATCAGGTCCACAATAATATTCAATGGTGAATTCTTGTTGATTTTATAAAAAAGTTACAAAAGCTTTCGAACCCTGTCCTGGGTTCATCTTCAGTCTAGACTGAGGATGAACCCAGGACAAGGTTCGAAAGCTTTTGTAACTTTTTTTCTTTTATAAAATCAACAAGAATTCGTCATTGAATATTACTGTGGACCTGATATACAAAAATAGCTTTACCAGACCACTGAGCTAACTATCAGCTCTTACAGGGCTGGCCTGAAGGACTTGTTTTTACTTATATATATATATATATATATATATATATATATATATATATATATATATATATATATATATATATATATATATATAATATATATATGTATGTATGGATATATATATATATATATATATATATATATATATATATATATATATATATTAACTTCCACGACGTCAGTCAGTTCACTGAAGTGCACAGAAAGTTCATCAATGTTGTGTCATGGACACCATCCCCTCTCCAAACACAAATGAATACCCTTCCGTCCCATCCCAATACCTCTCCCATTCCATTTAGGTGGTATCCCTCTCACCATTCCTTCTGAAACTTGCAAACCAAACCACTTTTTCATCAACCTAACCAAAGCCCCTCAAAGCAGTGATCCATCTTTTCACCTATCGTAACTTTTTTATTTTTCATTTCTACGACATATGTGTATCTACATTTCTTACCATTTCAATCTGTCCTGCCCTACAAATACTATGAAAAAAATTCGTCCCAACAGCTTCCAATTTTTGTCTTTTCTGTATTCCGCATTCACACATCCCATTCATGAAATATTGCAGAATGAACAATGCATTCATACATTCCAACTTTTGTTGCATAGACACGTCTTTTTCGCTTCCAAACTTTTATTCCAGTTACCTTTAAGAATTAACAATTTCCATTCTTCCATCATCCATACGAACACTCGTTTATGAATCCTACTGGCTCTCATTTACATTTATTAACAAACTTGCTAATATTCAATATTTACTTTCATTTCTCATGAATAACTTGAAACTCTATTACAGTCTCTGCTGCTTCTCTCCCATTTTATCATTCCATATCTTTACACATATATGTGTTTTGTCCATTGTCTTATTGCTCTTTTATATAATTATTCAATAAACAGGGAACATAGAACAGTCTCGTCTCAGACCCATTTTTACACGAATCCGATCACATGCATGCCTGCATATTCTAACATAAGATATACTATACTTTCGTCATACAACTTGCATCTGCCTTCAACAAAATCATTAACATTAACACAATCACAGTCATGCAATATCGCCTTCTCAAGGGGAGAAGAAAGGCACCAATTAATAAACTTGCAAGAGAAACAAAGGTTACACCATTTCATACTGCAAAAAGCGGCGGTAATTCATTAAAAATAGAACTAGTCAAGCAACTTTCATAACAGGGCAGTTGCGTAATATACGAACATATAAAGTGAGGGAAAACCATCTCTTTTCCGTCAGTCTAGTTATTTTAAGTGAGGGAAAACCATCTCTTTTCCGTCAGTCTAGTTAGTTTAAGTGAGGGAAAACCATCTCTTTTCCGTCAGTCTAGTTATTTTAAGTGAGCGAAAACCATCTCTTTTCCGTCAGTCTACTTATTTTTCTAAGTTAAAATATAAACAGTAGTTAAATTTGTTAGACAAATGAGCATGACCTGACCTACAAGCTCTAGAACTCAATCAAAGTATACTGAAAATAATTTAATAAATGGACAAAAGCTATATATTTTGAGGTTTCTATTGAATCGTTCAGTATATCTTACTTGTCGTCGTCTGGTTACGGGTGAGGGCATTGGGCCTTAAAAACTTTCATTCCCCACCATTGTCCTATTGTGTTGCCAACTTCGAAATTCTGTCTTTAATATTGTTGAGAAAATTTAATGTAAAATTCGAAAGGAATAACGATGGGACCATTTACATTGTTACTCAACAGTAACAATGTCAATATAATCTACAATAACAAAATCCGAGTGGATCTTTCTTGTTTGTCCGCCCCGGATGGGGGCGGGGTAAGTAGAGGATCGGGAGAGTAGGGGAGACATGACACATCCACCCTCCCCTGCAAACCTGTTTGTCCGGCCCGGGTGGAGGTGGGGTAGGTAGGGGATCGGGAGGGTAGGAGAGACATGACAGCAGCGCCGGGTTCCAGAGCAGCGTAGCGAGCGCCATCAAGCTCGTATATGTAATAAAGCACAATGAGTATCCACATACGTATTTTTTTCTGTGTATAGCAATGGTTACCAATGGGTATTGGATTCCATGTTTATACCTGCCGTTCCCCGGCTCGTGGCCAGTTTCTTACCGATGGCCCTTACTTTAGTAGGTCAAATGAAAGCACTTTGGTTCGAACCCAGGAACGGTATGTGACGTCTCTAGGGTTCGGAAATAGCCGTCTCAACTCTCGCTTACATTACCATCATATCTGACGTTCTGAGTTTACTGGTAGTAACAATAATAATAAAAACAAGTTCGACCTTGGGAAAGGAATGTTACATCTCTAGGGTCGGGACCAACCATCTCACCTCTTTTATTTTACCAACATATTTGACGGTATAGGTCTACTACTACTACTACTACTACTACTACTACTACTACTACTACTAATAATAATAATAATAATAATATGCCAGTGGAAATTGTACCCATAATCATAGGAACACTAGGCACGATCCCAAGATCCCTGAAAAGGAAGCTGGAAAAACTAGATGCCGAAGTAGCTCCAGGACTCTTGCAGAAGAGTGTGCTACTAGAAACAGCGCACACAGTGAGAAAAGTGATGGACTCATGAGGAGGTAGGATGCAACCCGGAACCCCACACTATAAAAACCACCCAGTCGAATAGGATGACTGTGATAGACCAAAAAATAATAGTAATCATCATCATCATCATCATTATCATGGTAATAAAGAATTGAAATGTCATGATACAAAAGTAAAATGTGAGAAAGATAAAACATCCCTATAAGATACGACTCCAAGTTTTATCACGGGACTCGACCCAAACCGGAGCCGCCGCGTTTAAAAGGCCCGGCAAAAAAGTTGGTTTGCCATTCGGAAGGGAAACTGCCCGGAAAACTTTGATTAAGGACAGATAAGATATCAGGAAAGTTATAAGGACGCTATAAAACGGAATTATCTGAAAGTCATCAATACTAAAAATAATGGAAAAACAATGGAAAAAGTTTTGATCTTTCCGAATCAGTCCGGATTCCCTTCGCTTTGATCTTTTTTAAAAAAAGAAAACGCGCGCGGATATTATATTTCTTCTCGAAGGGGAGAAAAAGAAGTAGCGTTTAGGAAGGAGTTTTTTTTTCGTTTCTGCAAAAGGTTGGTGTACAATTCTGTCACGTTTAGTGCGCTGATATTCGGATTGACGTGAGTCGTGCGACTGAAAGATGAACGTTTCTGGACAAAAATACCAAATAAAACTTGTACGACAAGTTTTCTATTTGAATCAGACTCACGGTCAAGTTACTACTCTTCACTACTGAAAGCGTTGCTTACCCAGTATATAGCATAATATATTCCAATATATATAATTTTTCTTTGCTTGTTTCCTTGTTAGAATCGTAACTGGCATAAGAAACTGACGTGAAAACTCTCTTGGGAATATTGATAATTTAATAATTAAAGATATAATGACGTCAGCAACATTAGTCGCCAACTTATTTTCACCACGGCATTTTTAAACCCACTGGCGGATATTTCATTTTTGCCTCTTTGGCGATCAGATACAGGGTACAGTTTGGTCAAGTAGAAAGATTAGGAAAGATTATTAATGTTAAAGCAATGTATCTGGAAATATTTCGAATATGTGTATGTAGAGGTTACTTGGTGACAGTATATCCCCAGCTGGTTACTTACAGGTAACCAAGCCACTCCCAGAGGACCTCATGAAATAACTGGGCGGTAGATACTATTTCAACAAGTTGACTTCACCGATGCATAAAAGCAAATCAAGTTTTCCCCTGGAAAGTGCAAGGACGATTGAAGTCGGCACTCACTGTGGTGTATACTGCACATCAAATAACCCCACAGCATCAGTTAAGATCCAAGAAATTTCAAAGAATAATGGAACAATTCAAAAGTAATCTGACAGAAATGCCAGTTTTCCTCGATGACATAACTGTCAGCGAAGCTAACCAAGAGGAACTCGAAAAACTTTGAGTTCTACTTCAGTGCATCTATGTGAAAGGTCTACAGTGCAATCCACAAAAATGGAAGTTTTCTGAAGAAAGTGTAAAAGCGTCTTGGACGCATGCTCTACCATTATAGGGCTGCTACAGGCTTTTATCTTGCACATATTCCAAGTATTTTAAATTCTACAGAAAACTTCTGCCACATTTAGTATCATGGCAGAACGCCTGACTCTCCAGACGAAAAAGTCGTGCCATGGAGGTGGACAAGTTATGTATACCTTAGTTTAACCAGACCACTGAGCTGATTAACAGTCCTCCTATGGCTGGCCCGAAGGATTAGATTTATTTTACGTGGCTAAGAACCAACTGATTACCTAGCAACGGGACCTACAGCTTATTGTGGAATCCGAACCACATTATAACGAGAAATGAGTTTCTATCACCAGAAATAAATTTCTCTAATTCTTCATTGGCTGGTCGGAGAATCGAACGCGGGCCCAGCAGAGTGCTAGCCGAGAACGATACCAACCCGTCCAATGAGGAACTACGGAGGTGGACGACCAAGTACAAGATATCTGTCATTAATTAATCTACTTTTGCACGAATACAATCCCGGCACACTTCGATCACAAAAGCTACCAACATGGCTATCATTCGATGCATCAGACGTAGGAATTGGTGAAGTATTGCCTTACTGCTGTGATAATGCATCTGTGTTCGTGAATAGTTTGTACAGTGTGTGTGTGTGTGTTTGTGTGTGTATATGTGTGTGTGTGTGTATGTGTGTGTGCGTGTATGGTCTTGTGACAAATAATTTTTTCTCACTGCGGGAGAGTACTCATTTGCAACGAGAATAGTTCCTCGTTGGAGAGGTCGGTAGCGTTCTCGGCGAGCACTTTGCTGAGCCCGCGTTCGATTCTCCGGCCGCCAATGAAGAATCAGAGGAATTTATTTTTGGTGATAGAAATTCATTTCTCGGTATAATGTGGTTCGGATTCCACAATAAACTGAGGGTCCCTTTGCTAGGTAACCAATAGGTTCTTCACCACGTAAAATAAGTCTAATCTCTCGGGCCAGCCCTAGGAGAGCTGTTAATCAGCTCAGTGGTCTGGTTAAACTAAAGTATACTTAACTTTTTGCAACGGGAATTTCCCGACATAATTCGAAGGCAAGAGATATTTGCAAACCTATGGCTAATTTCTTCATTCTCGAATTCAGGATCACACAAACGCCTATAAACTTCTCATTATAGTCATTAGCGCCGCTAATCCTGGGTAAAACAACATGAGTAATTAATCAAGCGTCTAAAAGCTTTGACGTCCCTAGCTTAAAAATGTAGTTTGTACGTATGAGTGATGTTTCGAGCGAGGCTATTTTCAACCTTTGCATTAACGGAGGGAAATGGATTGTTTATCTCACCCAATGCACTGCTTGCGCCGGAAACAACACCTTTAATGCAAGCAGCTCTTGGAATAAAAGTAAAAAAAAAAAAAGTAAAAAAAAAAGTGTGTTAATTATATGTTGGAACTAAAATATCCTGTTTGCGCCGCAGCTTTGTTCTGTTGCTGTTTTATATTTTTGGATATTTTTCTATATCTGAGAGTGAAACAAATGCCAAGATAAAAGTAACCAGTTCCGAATTTTTCAAATGGTCTTAGGGAATCGTGAGTGTGGCATTCAAATTTCGGTGTAGGAGAGAGAGAGAGAGAGAGAGAGAGAGAGAGAGAGAGAGAGAGAGAGAGAGAGAGAAACTAATGTGAGGTTAAAGCGTGAAAACTTTAAAAAGGAGGAGGAGGAGGAGGAGGAGGAAGAGGAGGAGGAGGAGGAGAGAGAGAGAGAGAGAGAGAGAGAGAGAGAGAGAGAGAGAGAGAGAGAGAGAGAGAGAGAGAGAGAGAGAGAGAGAGAGCCCTACTGTTACGTTAAAATGTGAAGATTTAAATGTATGAAAAAGCAGGAGAGAGAGAGAGAGAGAGAGAGAGAGAGAGACAGAGAGAGAGAGAGAGAGAGAGAGAGAGAAGCAATTCTCCTTTAACTCACCGTGGGAAGGGCCAGAAGCTGCCTTCAGCCTTCACAAGACCTCTCCCCTTTAGCCCTACCTACATGCTTTATACTGTACACCACCTAAGGAAACCCCTCACCCCCTATGAGCAATCCCTCACCCCCTGTGAGCAATCCCTCACCCCCTGTGAACAATCCCTCACCCCCCGTGAGCAATCCCTCTCTCCCTGTGAGCAATCCCTCACACCCCGTGAGCAATTCCTCACCCCCTATGAGCAATCCCTCACTCCTTGTGAGCAATCCCTCACCCCCTGTGAGCAATCCCTCACCCCCTATGAGCAATCCCTCACTCCTTGTGAGCAATCCCTCAACCCGTGTGAGCAATCCCTCACCCGCTGTGAGCAATCCCTCACCCCCTGTGAGCAATCCCTCACCCACCTTCACTAGGTAAACATCTGTAGCTGTAATCTTGGTGGCTATTTGTGACATTCGGACAGAGGTATCATACGGCATCATGCCAAAGCATCGTTAACACATTTTAGAAAGTTTGTTTATATTGTTAATGCATTTTATTTTTAATTTATAAGCCCATGAGAATGACCTACCGAATGACTTTATCTAATCCCGGTCTCACAGTAAAAAGAAAAAGGAGTGAAAATGAATGGACCCAGGCAATTAGGAAGTGACAGAAGTGTCAGACTAGCCTCTTGAAATGCTATATGCAACACTAAAACAATCGCGGAAAACAAAATAAAGACAAAATTCCAAAGCTTGGAAATACAGGGAAAGAAACAATGTAAGAACTTCCGAGATGATAACTGATTTCCAACAAATAAATATTAGCTCCTACACAACTCTGCTTGAAGAAAATTGACAGCAAGGCAAAGTTACGGCAAAAAGGAAACCTAATGTTGAGGTAAAATCTGCGATATTTAATTCACTCCTATTGACAAGGAAAACTTAATATGGCGCAGGTGAAATACAGACGACAAACACAATACATATCTTTATATTAACTGGAACATCAAAAAGACCTCATAAAAACAAATAATTCTTTGAAAAACTTGAAGTAACCTGAACACCCAGTATGTTGAAAGAAACGGAACTGAATTACATTAATATCAAAAATAAATTGAAGAATTTAATGTAAGAAGATTGAAGAAGAAGTTAGGGGATCTAAATAAAAAAAATCGCTATTTTCTCTTTACAAATAATATCACTTACATACAAAAAAAATTACATAAACATAAAAAAAATTTATAAGCAAGAAAGAAGAAGCTCATAGCCATTTTTTTCATCAAGATTTGAAACTATCTGCTCGGCGTTCGTCTTTTCAGCTAAAAGAAACTTGGCTTCATAAACAGCATTTCTTAAGGATGACGCAAGACGGTTGTTAGGAAAGTCGAGCAAGGCACTAGAGTCAATGTTTTTTTTATTTTTTTTTTTTTACATTTTTGTAAAGAAAAGGGGTGGGGGGTGGGGGGGGAGGACCTGGACTGCCGTCCGGTTACGTACAAACTGATAACAATATTTATTAAAACTTTGCTATCCATCCGTCATAAATGTTATAAAATGGGAATGAAAAGTAAATATTTGCTGCTGAACGAAACTGCCAAATCATCTCTTTCTCCATGACTTTGATATCCATTAAACTCCTTATACCAACCACGGAGATCTAAATAACTAAACTACAGAAACTAGAGATTAATCCTTCCTCAAGCTACAGTCACACATTTACCAAAGGTCACACATTTACCAAAGGGACATACGGGTTTTAGCTCCTGAGAATTCATCTGGCAGGAATGCTGGTAGTATTCGTACACTAGCTTTTAGTCTTTGGAACGATATGTGGTATCTAAATCCATGGAAATGAAACTGGTTAAAAAATCTAAACATCTATTTGGATGATGGTTTGAATACATATGCATTATCACATCTGAGTCCCCACTATTTAACTTTTTTTTATTAGAATTCCTCTGAATTCAGTTTTCACCTCAACAGAGTCATAAACCACGGAGAAGCCGAACCGAACTTCCCTTTTATTTTCAACTACGTTTCAGAAGCTTCCGGGGCAAGATTCCCAAACTCTCATCTCAATCTCACTGGCCCTTCCTTCCCTTTTGGAGAGAGTTTCTCTAGGTATTTCCATCGGCAGATGCCAAACAAGCCAAGTAGCCCCTGGTCCAGTTGTTCAAGGGAATCACCGCGTTCACTTTCCAACAGATTTTGTGCAACGTTGCTCTTTCCATAACTTCTGCTGGAGGAGAACAACTCTGAACAATAGTTTCTGTCTAAACAACGGTTTCTGTAGATTCGAAAGCATCACTTTTGGACAGTTGTAGGCAACTAAGCAAATACCAAATATAAGACAGGGTCAATTTGCAGACCACAATTTAGATTACAAATTTAAGCTAATCGAGGGTCATTACAGTTAAGAATGGTAATCCATTATCAAAGAGGTTAAAGTAGCATCGACCATATATTGATATAAAATGAAAGAACATCCGGTATCTGGTTACACCAGTTCAGTCGAAATACTTCAGTCACTGGCAGGCTATGCAACACAATAATGAAACCAAAATCATTAACTAATGGACAGACAAAGAATAATCGAACTAAAGAAAAAAAGCGCAATGTTAAATTAATTTCAAGTAATAACATGGCGTTGAATTCAAGTAAGTATTAAGAGAAAATGAAAAGTGTAAAGCTTCCATCATAAAACCCACGGTCATAAAACGGCAATAATCCACATCACTGGAGGAGTGAAGCTGAGCGTGTGATTATTAGCTACTTAAAAATCATGTCAACTACAGTATGTGGAATAAAAGGTATTTTATCAGGTTACTAAATTTTGATGGACAGAAGGGGTATATAGCGAGCTACATGAAATCTTACTCATAACAAAGATAAGTTAGTAATATTAAAAAAAAATCATTTAAAAAAATTTAAGTCCACACATTCAACATTCAGTTAAAAAATCAGTTTTCCACTGAAAATCAACACACGTTCTCGGACTCGAACAAATAATCACAGCGTAAGAGGAATATCTTGGAAATAACATAAATTACCACAACGAGCATCATCAAATTTGCGAGTAAAAATTAAAATCAAGTTATTTAAATTATTTTTTTAGTACGGAAACCTAATTTCTCACTTCTTTTATAACTACAAATGAAATGTTAAGATACTGATTTGAAGTAACGTCAAAATTTCTTGACGCCCACAGGAGTTAGTACGTGTGGACAGGTATCATTCTTGAATAATATTTTAAATATTCGTACGTCAGCATTTGCTTTTTCGATGAATCAGCGTTTGCATTTATATATGGCAAGTATTTCCATGCATGTTAAGATACATTATATATATATATATATATATATATATATATATATATATATATATATATATATATATATATATATATATATATATATATATATATATATATATATATATATATAACTGAATCACGAAAATATGGAACGTGATGAATACATAAATAAATACAAAATCCAAGAAGGAAAGAAAAACGATGGAGTGCTGCGAGGCCTTTCGACTGTCTGATAAGTAAAGGACGACAGTCGAAAGGCCTCGCAGCACTCCATCGTTTCTCTTTCCTTCGTAGATTTTATCTTTACTTATACATACATACATACATACATACATACATACATACATACATACATACATACATACACACACATATATATATATATACAGTATATATATATATATATATATATATATAATATATATATATATATATATATATATATATATATATATATATATATATATATATATATATATATATATAAAATTATAAATAACTGGAAAGTAACAGTACAAACTGGCCAAAAACACAGTTGACAGGAATGAGGTATGCCTCCGCAATTACTGTAATTTCGTAATACACGTCAGGACCATGAACGAAAACTCCCCACTCCAGACTTAAAGTTGGCGTCAACGTTTGTTCTTATGATTGCGACCATTACGGATGACTGATTGGTCTCCCAGGCGCTGTTTATACTTTTCGGACATTGCATTCACCACTTACTCCATTTCGCTCTGGTCTGCAACAGGCGGAATTTGTGCCACTGGTTCGGTATGACTGTAATTTTCACCTAATTTACCTCGGAGGGGCTATTGTAGAATTGGGGGAACGGTGCCCCAAATACCCTACCTCAAGGCAAGTGCCTGAAAATCTTGCTGTATTCATTTGGCCGACTCGCGTGCCACAGGTGAGTTTGTAATGTCTTATTTCTATTTCTTTATTCTTTGCCTTCGTTCGGGTGACCTATGTGACATCAAAACGACAGAATGTCCAATTTTCATTTTTTTTTTTTTGCCAAATCATATTTCATGAATATTACTCACAAGGAGTGGCGATGTAGTCATATCATAGTTTAATTAGGAATTAATATAAATATCGAGCACGCTGGCAAGCGATACATCGTACCTGGCTCATGCTAATAACAGAGAAAAGACAAGTAAAAACTGCGCCGAAGTTTCTTCGTCGCAATCGAGTTTTCTGCGCAGCCGCTACAGCATATAATCAAGGCCACTGAAAATAGACCTATCTTTCGGTGGTCTCGGTATAATGCTGTATGAGCCGCGGCCCATGAAACTTTAACGACTGCCCGGTGGTGGCCTAGCCTATATCGTTGCCAGAAGCACGATTATGGCTAACTTTAATCTTAAATAAAATAAAAACTAATGAGACTAGAGGGCTGCAATTTGGTATATTTGATGACTGAAGGATGGATGATCAACATACCAATTTGCAGCCCTCTAGCCTCAGTAGTTTTTAAGATCTGAGGGCAGACAGAAAAAGGTCGGACAGAATAAATTGCGGACGTACAGACAAAGTCGGCACAATAGTTTTCTTTTACAGAAAACTAATCAGATTGGTAGCTCTTCTTATTTTACATGCATATCTGAAAATGAAATTTGCAACCTGAGATCTATATAGATGGTGTAGTTTAGTTTTGTAAACTCTAATTCAGGTGATTTTTGTGATTATCCTAATCAATTTAAGCATAACAACAATACAAAACTTTGTAATCCTACTAAACTAAGTTCACTTATAAGATTACCATGATTAAAAATATTTATTTCTTTTGTTATCTATATAAATCAAAATTTCAGTGTGTCTGTAAAAAGGGACCAGGTACCAATTTTACGTGTTTGAAATCACAGTACCGATCCAGAGGGTGGGGAAGCGCGTACTGTCCACCATTCCAATGGAAATTTCAATTAGTTTTTAGTGCACCCATCAAATGGCCACCATGGACCCCAACGCCCCTCTCCAGCGAACCGAAAGGTTTGGGAGTAATATTGCTCTTTTTGGAAATCCGTAGTGAATTCTAACACACAGTGCGCAACTGGTTTGTTTATTTTCATGTACTGTTTATCTTCGCCTTGCCTGTTCAAGACCTAAGGCAGTGGTTTTCAACCTTTTTGTGCCCGTGGCCCATTTCTGGCATTCATAAATACTCATGGCCAAATACCCCTCAGAATTGTGTAATGATGATAATGGAATTATTGTAAAGCATTTTCAGAACACTTCAATAGTTTGGCATTTTCATTCATGGAATTATTTTTCAGAACACTTTATTAGTTAAACATTTTCATTTACGAAAGAAAGCACTGGCCTGCATTTACTGTAAATGAGTTTTCATTTTTTAAATACTATTTTGAAGATGTCCGTGGCATGGCCCCCCTCAGAACTGCACATAGCCCACCAGTGGGACAAGGACCACAGGTTGAAAACCACTGACCTAAGGTAAGCTAAACAAGATTTAAAAATTTTTATTTTTTGTAAAACTGAAAAGAAATCTACTTTTTTATATGTCTTACATAACCCAAAAGCATTCACACATGCAAGTAAGACCAAACACTTCGAAATGTCGCAAAACATGGTTACCGACAGAGCAACATGAAAAAACGATCTAGTTATAGGTACTTACTAATAAAATATTAATCAATAGCTTTAATTCTTCATTGGATCATGCAATTCACTCGAGCCTTCCTTCAAAAGCTAAATTGGCCTAAATTTAAAGCACACATCAGCTGTTCTCTAAATACTCATGATGTCACCACATGAATACTCACTTACCAGTTTTTCTAATCTTAGTAATAGATCTATCGTAATACAAGGTTCCTTAACATTTAGACGCTACTCAAATTTTAGGTTGATTTAAGTAAGATTACTGATGAAGTTACCAAAATCATATTCATCAAATACTTCCATTTCCAAAACAATGTTTAAAAAATACATGCACAATGTTCGAGGGGAAGCTGCATATTAATTGAACTCTGTAAACTCTCCGGTATACTCTAACTGAAGTGAAGAAGCTACAACAAATCTGGCAGCTTCTAAACCAAATGTATGATCTATTGGTGAGCAAATATAGTTGCTCTGAACACCAATTTATGTGGCCTATACGTCTGTATAGTGGTATAGTCTAAATATGACGCTTAGTGTAAACCCCAAAACATTATTTTCTGAACAGGATAGAGTCCCTCCCCAATAATTAAGTTAAAGAAAGTTAAAGTCCTCCTGGGCCTCGAAAGGCCAGGGCTGAACTCCGGTTTCTTTAGCCAACAGCCAGTGGGAGAGAGGTTCCGATGCCTAAGACACGTGGCCAGTGTGTCACTAGGCCCACTGTTTAACCCCCGAACCAGAGGGCTAGTACCTATTTTTTTTTCCTAACCCTCTCGTGTTTTCAGACCACTCGGTTGGCGGGCCACCGGGTTTATGCAAATGGCGCCATCCCCAAGCCACTGGTGAGCAGTGGGATTTGAACACCAGTCCTCTCGACTGGTAAGCGAGAACCTTACCACCGCGCTACCACGGCAACAAATAATAATTGTACATTTCAAAAGAATAGCTGATGAAATAATATTGTGGTGAATGCCTAAAGTAACCTATATTGATAAAAACTTGGAATTCACGTATGTTGCCCATATTCAAAGCGGTATTTCTGAACAGGAACAAGGCAATATAAAATTATCAGGGCATGAACGTTTACAAGTAACTAGAGGTTACGAATCATTCCATCTACAAGTAAGGCAATATCTTTCATCTAAATTGACAAAACTTTTTTTGTTTTTTACTAACTGTCGTAAGTCAAACCCTAATTACCTGTTATCACGAACCAATTTGTGCCATAAGATATTAATTATTATCACGGGGGAAATATATCACTACTAACTTCCCTTTTTTTGTACGTATCCGAACAAACATATCTGTAACTTCATTCATACGGCTCTGAGAAATATACCTGACTTAGTACCATAAAAAAGGGATAATAATAACTGAAAAATATCTCGCCTTTCATATTTGACTTCCCCTCTTTTCTTCGCGCTGCGTAAGATCTTTTCCATTCATTCACATAACATACAAAAAGTCTCACAACAATTCCAGCAGATGTACTGCACATGATATTGAGGATTAACGCAAAGAATGAAATAAAGAAAAAAAAACCCGAATCCTTACGAAATCCTTTACACAACATTTGCAAAAAAAAAAAAAATGTCACATGAATTATCTATCAGGGTAATACTGTAGCTTTCCACCTCATGTATCATGGCTGGGTGGAACTATTCTCATCCATACAAACGCCTAGTGCCAGTGTTGGCGTTTCAATTACTTCCAGGTACAAAAACGGCAGCCTCGGTCTGTTCTAAGAACCGTTTTTCCGTTCGAATAACTCCTAAGAAGTTGTTCTGATGGGAACAGTTTTCTCACTGCCGATGAATAGACCCTCCGAGAACTAGGAAAAGAAATAGAACCTCCGTGAACTAGAAAAAGAAATATGACCTTCGTAAACTAGAAAAAGAAATAGGACATTCGTGAGCCAGAAAAAGAAATGGAACCCTCGTAAACTAGAAAAAGAAATAGACCCTCCGTGAACTAGAAAAAGAAATAGAACCTTCGTGAACTAAAAAAGAAATAGAACCTTCGTAAACTAGAAAAAGAAACAGAACCTTCGTAAACTAGAAAAAGAAATAGACCCTCCGTGAACTAAAAAAAGAAATAGAACCTTCGTGAACTAAAAAAGAAATAGAACCTTCGTGAACTAGAAAAAGAAATATAACCTTCGTAAACTAGACAAAGAAATAGAACCTTCGTGAACTAGACAAAGAAATAGAACCTTCGTGAACTAGAAAAAGAAATAGAACCTCCGTAAACTAGAAAAAAACAGAACTTTCGTAGAAGAGAAAAGATATAAGATTTGACAGAGAGAGTAAAAAAGAAAAGATATAAGATCTGAGAGAGAGAGAGAGAGAGAGAGAGAGAGAGAGAGAGAGAGAGAGAGAGAGAGAGAGAGAGAGAGAGAATATCCTTCTAAAAGTTTCAGGTTCTTCTCCAATTCCTGCAGTTGGAGAGCTGATCATTTCTACAGTTGAATTTGATAATTTCCCATCAGTTTCCAGAACACGCTATGATTTTTATCCGACGCGGCAACGAGAATGGAAATACGGCATGTTTTAAGGTGAAGTTTACTCATCTTTACCTAACTGGAAATGTTATATAATATATAACATCAAAAGACACATCATGGTAAAGCGAGGTCCTTTTACTGTTACGCCCTACAGGTAATTAATTTATACATGCATACAGACATGAGTAAGAATTACCTTTTGCAGATCTTAACACTCACCAAGATAATATTGAATGACAAATCAAGAATATATTGAATGACAAATCAAGAATATATTGAAGGACAACACAAGAATACTATTACGTCTCGTATAAACCAACCCGTAAACATTCCCACCGGGAGGGCGAAATGATTATACTGGAATAAACAAGAATGATGTTTTGTGGTTAAAAATCCTGAATGCTAGCGAAAGCAAGCTGTATATATTCATTTGCCAAGTTTGTGTGTGTGTGTGTGTGTGTGTGTGAGAGAGAGAGAGAGAGAGAGAGAGAGAGAGAGAGAGAGAGAGAGAGAGAGAGAGAGAGAGAGAACGTAAAGAATCTAAAAGCATCATATAGAAAACGGGGCTGAAGATACAATCATCGTTTCATACTATATAAATCCATAACTGTGCTATTCCACAACGCGAAGATCTGTTCCATAACACGAAGACGAGATTGAAAAACTGAAGCTCCGATAGAAAAAAGTAAAAAAAAAAAACGGGATAAGAAAAAACTCACCAGGGGTATAAAACTCAGCCCAATTCCCGTTTGAATATTTCAAAGCTTCATTCCATTCTGCTGACACTTTTTTCTTGTCTTCCAGATTGTTTTTTCAGCCATCTCCATTACGCCTGTTCAATTAATCAAAGCAGATAGGGGTTGGCAGGATAAGACCTTATCGAAAGAAAGAGGATTTCTTTCTGTGTAAGTTTAAAGAACTAGAACATTGGTCCTGACGGTGGGTCTTCATAGGATCCCATTCAGTTCAGTTTATCCGTTCTATTTCTGTTTTTTTTTTTTATCAGAACAAAGTTAAGTATACCTTAGTTTAACCAGACCACTGAGCTGATTAACAGCTCTCCTAGGGCTGGCCCGAAGGATTAGATTTATTTTACGTGGCTAACAACCAATTGGTTACCTAGCAACGGGACCTACAGCTTATTGTGTAGAATCCGAACCACATTAAACCGAGAAATGAATTTCTATCACCAGAAATAAATTCCTCCAATTCTTCATTGGCCGGTCGGAGAATCGAACGCGGGCCCAGCAACAGATTGCATAAAACAAATACATGCCTAAAGACTTCTCGATAGAGACTGAGATGGAAAAATGACTGATATGTTTCCTTTAGCCAGCTACATCTGTATAATGATACACTTGGTGACTGGTTTCATTCTTTCCCTTACCTACAAGATATGGAATTCTCTTCCTGCTCTTGTTTCCCAAGTCTGCGTAACTTCTGGCCCTTTCACTGGCAGATATGATGTTTTAATTGGTGTTGAATCAACTCCTTCTCTAATCTATAAATCTCCCCCTCATTTCTCTGCCTTCCTTTACCAGCTTCGACAAGGGTATCGGCTAGCCTCTCAGCCCAGAATCTACCAAGGTCAGAAATATAGGCTCTGATGAAGGACCGTAATCAGTAAGGGGTTTACTAAATGTTACTGTTAGTGGAAGAGATCATTCACCGATGAAAAGGTGAAACTCTCACACCCAAATCCAGTGGGAATGATGTACTGTCCTCAACTGATTTCTACTTAATATCTATCTTGGAAAGCGTTTCAGTCGACTGCGGGTCTACTGATTCACTTGGCATTCGAAGGGCGTACGGACAGATATGACAGCAAAGGAGTAAATATTTGTGAAAAAATGAGGCACTCCTCTACAATGCTTATGGATCAATGTCAGTTCTGAACTACGTCATATCGGAGCTAAAGAAATGAGAGTATTTCCTCGTATGTTTCCAAAGGGACCTTTTTAAAAAATGCCCCCGAGTTCTTGAAAAAAAAAGGAGTTGCTCTAATGGGGTTTGTTTTTATTTATACGGCCAATAACATCGAAAATATCTTCATATAGACTACAATTTTTGTTAATAAACACGAAATATATATGTATGTATGCATACATACATACAGACATATATGTATGTATGTATGTATGTATCTTCTGCCTTATTTTCCTGTGGATTTCGTTTAGGCTAAAGCATTTGCATCTCCTTCGATGTTTTGAGCATATATATATATATATATATATATATATATATATATATATATATATATATATATATATATATATATATATATAATATAGGCATATAAACTTATATACAAACATACATAAATATAAATATATATAAATCTATCTATCTATCTATCTATCTATCTATCTATCTATCTATATATATATATATATACATGAAAGAGAGAGATGATCTATGAGCATTTACCAAACTTGAAGTTCTCATAAATAATGCTCTGAATTCATGAAGTATTCTCGCTTTATTAGTATAGCTATGCTTGTCCCACGCATACACATTCAAACGGCAACTGAGCAACATATCCATAAACTGAACTTAGTAATGAAACGAAAATTCGTAACGTTACTAATAAATGTCAGTGAGGTCAACTGAATCCCAACGAGGTCAAAGTTCGGGACATTTCAAAATCATGTCAGAGAAAACAGAAATGGAGTAGTCGTGTGAATTACCTAGAGGAGGGAAATCAAATAAAAAGATAGACGAAAAAAAAAAACAAGTAAAAAAATGCGCCGGAATTTCTTCGGCGCAATCGAGTTTTCTGTACAGCGTACAGCCAAGGACACCGACAACAGATATATCTTTCGTACAGCGTATCATCAAGACCACCGAAAATAGATCTATCTTTCGGTGGTCTCGGTATAATGCTATATGAGTCGCGGCCCATGAATCTTTTAACCACGGTCCGGTGGTGGCCTGTCCTATATAGTTGCCAGATGCACGATTATAGCTAAATTTAACCTTAAATAAAATAAAAACTACTGCGGCTAGAAGGCTGCAATTTGGTATGTCTGATGATTGCAGGGTGGATGATCAGCATACCAATTTGCAGCCCTCTAACCTCAGTAGTTTTTAAGATCTGAGGGCGGACAGAAAAAGTGCGGACGGACAGACAAAGTCGGTACAACAGTTTTCTTTGACAGAAAACTAAAAGGGAAGGAATAAAAGAAGATAATAAGAGAAGAGATGAAAAGAAGATTAGCTGAAAATGAATATGTAAATAAAGGATAGCGAATACAACACCAGACAGAATAAGTATCAAGAGATTACATCAGAAAACAGAAAACAATAAAAAAGCGAAAGGGCAGAGTTAAGGAAATAAAGTTGCAATATAAATCAATAAACGGTCTGTATGAAATGTAATGCGTTGACCACCAATGCATCAAAACACCGTTCATATTAAAAAAGAAAGAAAGACAGAAAAATATATAAATATATTATATTTATATATATATATATATATATATATATATATATATATATATATATATATATATATATATATATATATATATATATATATATATATATATATATATTTCATTTCTGGAATTATAACAATCGATTTCAATTAAACATTAACTCGGCTACAGAATGAAATTCGTTTTTTTTTTTTTCAGTTTTTGTTATTAAAAAAACTTGAAATTTATCCCGTTCAACGTAATTAATAACAATTCTCATACGTTCACAAATTTCCATTTATTAGGATAGTGTGTCACCTAGTGCACAAAACTGCTAATTCTGCTAAAAATGTTCCGAACGATATGAAAATAATAATTATTTGCCACGTTAAAATTCAAAAGGTAATCTCGTTTATGGACTTTTATTGTGATTAAATTTTCATGGCTATTTTTCCGTTGTGTATTTTACCCTTTTAAATGTAACTTCACATTGGCAACTGTAAAAAAAAATCCCCCCAACGATTCGTTAGCGTAAAAAACCTGAAATTTGATTATTAAATCATTCTCATCAAGTATAAGATTTTTCATAGCTGTTCCCCGTTATCATGTATTTACCTTTTAAAATATAACTTCATATTGGCAGCTGTAAAAAAAAAAAAAAAAAAAAAAAAGACAAACCTGAAGTCTGATCACTAAATAATTCTTAAGACGCCTAAGTTTTTTCTTAGCTATCCCCGTGACTGTGTATTTACTTTTTGAAACGTAACTTCATAGTTGCAGCTGTAAAAAAAAAACACACGCCCTAATGCTTCGTTCTTGAAAACGAACCTGACATTTGATTTCTAAATAATTCTTATGAAGTGCAAGTTTTTTCCTGATTATCTTTAGTGGCTAAGTGAATCCACAGGGGATTCCGTCTCTTTTCTGTTTAAAAGGATTCAAAATAGAAGATTTATATCTTTATTCCATAGCCATCTCCTATTCTTTTCATGATACAGGAAGAATGACCCACTTCGCATAACGGCAGCTCTTCTTATCCTCATATGAAACGAACCCATAAATTTTACCATGGTCTATACCAGAGGCCCAAGAAGCTATCGAAAAAGGCACCGGGTAATTATTTATACGGGGGGGGGGGCATGACCCCCCCCCCCCCCAAGGCTGGCTGCCGTCAAAATACTAAGCAGTCTATTGCCCAACTCGTCTGATGGTAAGACCAGTGATGCAATGTTCATTACAGTCACATAGTTATACTTGACTACAGACCTTCATTTCTTAAAGATCAAGTTGTTGATGAAGATGTTATGACCTCTATACGACTTTTAATTTAGATTTTAACTCATCTCTCACTGGAAAAATATAAAGGAATTGAATACATGAATAAATTCTGCATTACGAATGATTACACTGTACAAGCAATTCACTCTACCTCAGTTAATCTCATGGGATATATATC
>JANJGK010008566.1:0-2500 GCA_039081455.1 Macrobrachium rosenbergii
TTTCTATACAATATTTTTTTTATTTTGTAATTTTTTAAATCACATATCTTGTAAAAAGGTTCCTGAGTAATCCCAATGAATTACTCCAGAAACGACATATTGAACTATTTTACAAATATTTTCTTTATATCGTTTGTGAAGCGGAAATTTAATTTCTGAGTAAAGAAATTAATTTTTTAATCGCAGTAATTCGATTAATTTCCATCCTTCTCTCAGTATACCTTTCAGTGAAACATAATTTATGACTTTCATTACGCTCATTCGCATCAACACAAATGTCCAAATCGGCCAGCACACTACATTTATTTTTTATACGATACAAAGGTCGAACCTGTTTTTCCAAAAATGGAAAATTCGATGCCGAAAGTGCTGTTATTAGACGAAAATCCTGCCATTCCGAATTTGCGCACCACCGAATCCCGCATAGAACAGAGAAGGGGGCTGGAAATGAAATGCAGATTAAAGGCATATGATATAAGTTTCCTGACGCCTGACCTCGTTTTGCTAATTCTGTTTTTTTTAATAAGAGGGGAGACTTTTTTTGGGGGGGGGGGGAGAAAACCCAAAAATGATTTCGTCGCTCTATAAAAGACTTTTGAGTTACTCGTCATTCAAAAGAGCAGGAAAACAAATGATTTACATAACTCTGTGAAGAAAGTTGTTTCTAAAATACGTCGAGGGTTCCACTGTAAGCGACAGAGGACTGACAAGAAGAAGGAAGCTAATTAATCCCTGTAACCACAAATTAAGCAGTTTTGGAAATAAACGGCGAAATTTCTTTTTGTTCAAACGAAGGAACCAATTACGTCGGCACAGATTTCAAATAACCAGATATAATTTATTATATACATACAGTAAATTGTAAAAGAATAGCGCCACAATAAGCTAATAAAACACTCTCCTCTCTGTTTAACTTGGCCGATAGATAGGCCCCTGTCTATTCTGACCTGTGTCAGGGTAGTTTTTGGGACAGTGAGGCTGGGAAGGGTTGAAAACCGGACATTCCAGAGGGTATTAAGGCACACTCAGAAGATAAGCTTTATCTGGGGCAGTAACTGGCTTGGCACTCTTTCTTGGCATAGGACAGGAGGCCTGGGTCAGGCCATCGCCCCCCCTACGCCCGAGCAGAAGTTATAAAAGGCCACAACGCCCTACGATCGCTCTCACACACAATCCAGACCTAAATGGAGAAGGTCACACGATAAGACGTCTACCCCCCCCCCCTCCCCGCCACATGGACCGCTGCCTTTTCCTTGGTATCCCAACCACATGGCCAGTAATTTTGTCAGTAAGAATTTGAACTAATCAAGCAAAATGAGATGATCAATGGTCCTGTTATGCTACATGTGAATTAATTTAAACCTCAATGTCAACTATTGCATCTTCAGCAGTGGTTAATAAATTTTTTCCCTAAGAACTTTTGTTGAACAAGGGGAATGTTTACTCGAGTAAATGAGATGCTTAATGCTCCTGTTATACTCTGGAGGGATTAAAATAAAACAGTAATTTTTTTTATTTTAGGCTAAACGTAAATAAACAAGTGAAAAATGCGCCGAAGTTTCTTCGGCGCAATCGAGTTTCTGTTCAGCCGCTACAGCACACAATCAAGGACACCGAAAATATCTTTATCTTTGCAGTATGAGCCGCAGCCCATTAAACTTTAGCCACGGCTCGGTGGCGGCCTATCCTATAGAAGTACAAGAGGGCTGCAATTCAATTTGGTATGTTTGATGATTGACGGGTGGATAATCAGCGTACCAATTTGCAGCCCTCTACCCTCAGTAGTTTTAAGATCTGAGGGCGGACAAAAAAAGTGCGGACAGACAGACAAAGCCAGCGCAATAGTTTTCTTTTACAGAAAACTAAAACGAAAACTTTTAAATTATGGAACGTGACATTACTGTATATGTGACTATTTTAATTTTTTTTACTCCTCACAAAAGTTTATCAGGGGAAATAAAAATAATACTTAGGTATATAAACCTAGGAGCCAATAACTATAATTTGACATTAGAACTTTTGGAGCTTACAGAAAAATTATATTCATATCTCTAAGCGCTAACATGACTCCCTTGCACCTATGTTATGACACTTAGAAGTAAGCTCAAAGTTCACTTAGCATTGCAATAGTCATTTTCCCTCGTTTCAGGGTTAGCGTTTACCTTCTCGTCTAATTTGCACCGTAGAAAAGTTAAGTATACCTTAGTTTTACCAGACCACTGAGCTGATTAACAGCTCTCCTAGGGCTGGCCCGAAGGATTAGACTTATTTTACGTGGCTAAGAACCAATTGGTTACTTAGCAAAGGGACCTACAACACTGCTACAGGCACTAAATTTTCTCAGTGACTGTGAAAAACCAATAGTATACTTCACGATGAAAATGCCCTCGACATTGTAAAGAAATCATGATAGTGTCATGATGATATGGAAAATAATAAAAATATCAACAGCAATACCCGTTAACGAAAAGCAAATAAAGCGTTGTTGTTTCCCCAGATA
>JANJGK010008566.1:7500-20000 GCA_039081455.1 Macrobrachium rosenbergii
TGCTCTGAAAACAAGCATTTGTTAACACCCCCTTCCCTTTCTGACTTCGACGCTTTGTCTAGTTTGACAACCAAACGATGAGAGGAAAGTGGCGTCAGTAACAGTTCCTTTTGAAGTGGAGATTCAGACAAACCAACGGGAGCTGATGAGTTCTCCCAGACCTTTAATAATCCTTCACGGTGGAGTATGGCCGGAAAATATTCTTTTAGATTTGTAAAATTAGGAATTTTTTCATATGTGGAGATGATGAGATAGGAATAGCGCGGGAGAGGTAGATTTGTCATTAATTGCTTTCCAGATTAATCAAGTCATCTAAGATGTTCCAGCAGCCGAGAGGCAAAATCAATGAAGACCTAAATGAAGCTGAAACAAATAAAAGCGTTGACAGTTTATAGAAGAGTGAAAGTAGTCTACTGATTTATTGATTTTACATAAATATGAAAAACCAACATACGAAATTCTCTCTAAATCTCCCTTTTAAAAGTTGCCTTAAAAAGAAAGATGTTTTCTCGTCCTATTTCTCTTATTCCCATACCCACTGATGGTTACTAATATCCAGGGATATATGTATGTGTTTACGATCAAAAATGGTATATTGTATAAAGGAATGGCCTTCAGGGAGCTTTGTCTATGTACTTAAATTACCTGGCAAATCTGGCGAGGAATCATTCAAGATAGCTGAGAGCTTACTATATATATATATATATATATATATATATATATATATATATATATATATATATATATATACATACATACATAGTTGCATACATACATGCACGAATACACACATATATATGTGTGCGTATATGTATGTATGTATGTATGTATGTGTGTATGTATGCACGTATGCATGAAGTGAACTCTCAGCTATCTTGAATAATTCCTCTCCAGATATCCAGATATATATATATATATATATATATATACACACACATATATATAGTTATATATATGTATGTATGTATGTGTGCGTATGTTGTATGTATGTATGTTTGTTTGAATATATGTTTGTGTGAATACATGAGTGCAAAGTCTTTGGAAGGGATATAGAAGGTGAGGAGGGGGAGGAGGAGGAGGAGGAATTTTCACTTAACGAGAGATAGGTTACGCCTTTTTTAGTCGCATTCAGGAAACTGCCGAGATGCACATGGAAATTGTCCCTGCGAGGAAATAACGATTTCACTGTCAGAGGCAGTCGATGCTTCTGTTGCTAGATGCAGCTGGCAGCGGAGAACCTCAATAATTTCCCGTCCAGATTGGCAAAATAATTTCCACCTGGGGTTGGCAGGTTGGTGAACAGTAAAGCAAGGGATATCATATACAGTTGGGGCTGATAACAGACCTTAAAACCACTATATTATCGAGGTTTTCCTGAGGATAAATGTTCGCTTTGCTTCAGAAAAAGAACCGAAATGATTACGTAGCTAGGATGCACAACTGGAGGTGATTTTATGCACTGGAAGAGGCAGTTTTCAGTTGCAGGTTTAGGTTTTTATCGTTGGCTATACAAGGTTTCTGTTGTATTTTACTACAGCTGAAAGGTTTATAACTATAACTGACGAATGCATCTGCTCCAGTCCATTACTGTACCTAAACCAAAGTGACAGGTTCGAATCCTGGCCGGGGTAAATACCCATATCAGATCTACCTCCTCTTGGGTGGAAGAAATTCACAAGGAAAAGTAAAGTTGAAATTAAGTGACTAAACTTTATATAATTCGACAAGTGTTACAAACTATGCAATTAGCTGTCAGAAGGTCAGAAGGGAGACGGGTGGATTTAGATTCCAAGCACAGAACCTGCATCCGACAGGAAGATGTACAGTAGTGTCAACATCCATTACTTCTCCCTTGGATAGCCGAATGTACAAAGTCGATGTCTATCACTGTCTCCAGACTAAGAGCAAAATTTCGAAATATGGCTGGTACGGGTGTAATTTTCAATTATACTTTCCCTTGGGCGTAAAATATTCCATAGGTAAAGGGAATTTGATATTAAATTAAATTTCTGTTTAATATACACATACATATATATATCAATTGTATACACACATACACACATATATATACATATATATATATATATATATATATATATATTGTATATATACACATATACTGTATATACATACACATACTTATACATTTATATAAATTGCAGTTTTATTAAAGGTACCAACTCCAGAAAACCTGTAAAAATGTATTACAGCCAAATAAATTATGGCATCTCAGCTCACGCCACTTTAGAATCCTGCGAGAGGAAAGAAACTCGGTAATGTTTACGTTCGACTCCAACTTACCTTTCCAACTTCTTTGAAGTGGCTGCTAACTTTTTGGGTCTCGCTGCGTTTTATATACCCTCCGCAACCCCTGCGGTTTAGTAGCCCATTACGACTCAAAATGCGTGAAGGGGAGAGAGGGACTCCCCAAATGAGCGTCGGCATTTCCGCGCGGTTTGGCCGAAGAACCGAGAAACCGAGGAATTAAAAAAAAAATTTTTTAAATCGTTTTTTATTGGGTATTAGGAAATGATGAGGGCATAATTAATTCATGATATATTCTTTACGATTTCTTCATCGCATATTGAAGTGTTAGGATGGTATGAGCCATTAATAGATTAATGATATATTTCTTTTGAGTTCTTCGTGAAATATTAAGAGAATCTCTTCGCGTCCATAGAGTTTTTTGGTCGTATAAAGTAATGAGAAGCCGAACAAAATACCTTTCTTATTTTTCTGTATGTATGTAAGTATATATATATATATATATATATATATATATATATATATATATATATATATATATATATATATATATATATATATATATAAGTATATATATATATATATATATATATATATATATATATATATATATATATATATATATATAAGTATATATATATATATATATATATATATATATATATATATATATGTATGTCTAATTATATATCTGTATATATATCCACACACACATACACACACATATATATATATACATACATATGTATTTATAGGTGTGTATATATATATATATATATATACATACATATATTGTGTGTGCGTGTATTTGTGTATTGGAGAAGTGAACCCCCTATAATTTCAGAGTACAATTGAAGGACTTGTATACGATTTGTTGCTTTTGTAACTCAAATTTTTTTAAAAACAAGGCACTACTATGAGTTATAAACCATTCGCTAATGGATAATAATGAAATAAATTTCAAACGAGTTCGTGCAATAAAATAATTAACTGAAAAGGTGATTAGCGTCTCTTACACACACACACACACACACACACACAACACGCACAATTAAATATATTTATTTCCAGGCCGTAATTTTTCAACACGACATTTATTAAACAAGTGATTACATAAATTAATCGTAGCTATTTCAGCCTTGTTTTGTGGCCACTATTTACGATCTCGCTCTATCAGTTCTTTTGTGTTCTTTGATGCTGGGGGTGACTGCAAGTATTTGGAACCCAATAGAACGGGGAAATAGTAATTCATAACTTGTAAAAGAGCGAGAAAATAGTAATTCATTACCTGTAAAAGAGCGAGAAGACAGTAATTCATTACCTGTAAAAGAGCGAGAAGATAGTAATTCATTACTTGTGAAAGAGCGAGAAGTTAGTAATTCATTACTTGTAAAAGAGCGAGAAGTTAGTATTTCATTACTTGTAAAATAGCGAGAAGATATTAATTCATTACTTGTAAAAGAGCGAGAAGTTAGTAATTCATTACTTGTAAAAGAGCGAGAAGTTAGTAATTCATTACTTGTAAAAGAGCGAGAAGTTAGTATTTCATTACTTGTAAAATAGCGAGAAGATATTAATTCATTACTTGTAAAAGAGCGAGAAGTTAGTAATTCATTACTTGTAAAAGAGCGAGAAGTTAGTAATTCATTACTTGTAAAAGAGCGAGAAGTTAGTAATTCATTACTTGTAAAAGAGCGAGAAGTTAGTAATTCATTACTTGTAAAAGAGCGAGAAGTTAGTAATTCATTACTTGTAAAAGAGCGAGAAGTTAGTATTTCATTACTTGTAAAAGAGTGAGAAGTTAGTAATTCATTACTTGTGAAAGAACGAGAGAATAGTAATTCGTTACTTGTAAAAGAGCGAGAAAATAGTAATTGTTTACTTGAAAAAGAGCGAGAAAATAGTAATTCGTTACTTGGAAAAGAGCGAGAAAATGGCAATTCGTTACTTGAAAAAGAGCGAGAAAATAGTAATTCATTACCTGACAAAAACGAGAAAATAGTAATTCGTTACTTGAAAAGTGGAACAAATGTTTCTTTAGGTACAAAGGCAGCTATGCCTGAACTTTCTCAAAATATTTAAACAAAAAACAACAATGCATTATATTTCTGATTATAATTCAAAACTCTCTCTCTCTCTCTCTCTCTCTCTCTCTCTCTCTCTCTCTCTCTCTCTCTCTCTCTCTCTCTCTCTCTCTCTCTTGATGCATGGTAATGGGGATAGGGGAATTTATCATTTTTATTTATTGGTGGTATTATATCATTTTGCAGCAATATTAACATTTTTACAATGTTTATATTTCTGTTTATTCTTTTGCCTTCATTTGCCATTTATATCTGTAAGCAGAAGGCAGTGAGTAATTGGAGGCTCCCTTTACAATAAATAATGGCTTTTGCAAAGATATTGTTTCACCCTCAGAAAGTATAACTTCCGAATTCTTTGTGTGCGTCTGATTGTCGTGTCTATCATACGCTGTTTCCACTAGCGGATCCAAGGGGAGGGGGGCGGGGCACCTGGGTACGTGCCCACCCCATGAAAAATAATGACAGAATAATAACACTGAAGATTTAGATAATAATAACATAAGTGAGAAATATAAAAATGGGAAAAAATAAATAATCTATTATAGAAATAATAAAATTTTGAGGAAAAAAAATAATTATGTTTATATATATACATATGTATGTATGTATGTATGTATGTATGTATGTATGTATAATATACATTATATATATATATATGTATGTATGTATGTATGTATGTATGTATGTATGTATGTATGTATGTATGTATGCATATGAAAATTGGTACCCGACCCCACGAAATTTTTCTGGATCCGCTAGTGGCTGTTCCACTTCGAATCTTCGGTTGTGCTTCTTGCTATAGTTATAAAAGACGTTAAGTTATTTTCGGTAACTTGACCTATATAGTTAGATCTTGGAGATTCGCTCTCCCCTTGTGATTAAGTGAATTTATAAATGGCGGCTCATAATATTGAGAAACAATGTTAAATGTCCACAAAGAGCATATTTACTTGCTATTATTCTTCGGCAAGTCTTTGTCAGTTTTTGAAGCTTGATCCAAACGAAATCTTCTTGACGAAAGCACAGTATTACGGTTAAAGTAATCAAAAGTAAGGCAACGAGCATTGCATTAAATATTCACGAATTCAAAGTGACAGTACTTGAACTTTGCGGTAAACATTAACGTCCTTAATTTCAGTTCTGAGATATCCGAAACGAAGGAAGGGGAACTTCCCAGAGAGACGAAAATACTAAATCAACTGATGGCATCGCAAAAATAACCCGAAAACAAAATAAAATAGAAGAAGGAAGTCGAATAGCAAATAAGCGAGGGTAGAACAGTGACAATGGAAGATCGTTTTGATTTCGGCGTGTTTTCCTATTTTTTTAAAATTTATTTCATATGCAGGAAAGGGATATAAGCAGTTCGGCTTTAGGGAACTGTCCATCCCTTCCACAATTTCCATTTCCATCCGAACGTAATATGGCTTCAAAGCTTTGTTTTTTTTTTATTTATTTAAGACTGATAATACAATAAAAAATTTCTTTCCACTTTGATTCATCTGCCAATTCTGCTACTCAAATCTTTACATAAGATACGTTTGTAAACCCTTTTCGATGATTTAGTATTAAACAAATCAGCACCCTCAGCTAATTCTGACAGCCAGGATGGCTTTCCATGGCATGGCTGTCATGCTGTCATTGTATATTAGTGACATTTTTCAGTCCATAGATGAGAACAGTATTTAGAAACGAACACCTTTCTCCTAAAAAGAAATGACATGATTACAGTAGTATCCGTTATACCCTGATCACTTGACATTTGCCCTATCAAAATATTTGAAGTAAAAATTTCTAGATTTGATCATTTTCCCAACACCTGTCATATAGAATAATGTGGTGTCAAGGAGATTAACTGAATTACCACCGATAATGATATAGGAAAAAATGAAGGGATGTGAGATTAGCATGATCAAATTATTTTGAAGGAAAGGATTTGGATTTAAATTCTCTTACTGAAAAATACTTTGTGAATTAAATGAATTGATTTATCCACCACACTGAAGTGCATTCTAAACAGTATCTTAAAGGCTCCAAAATAACTGCGTACATCACGAAGAACTCTGAATAAAACAAGAAATAATTAAATATCGTAAGCAAATACAACCTATCATTATCAATCACTCAGTTTCTTATACATTACGAATAATTATCAGACACTCTTGAAAAGGTTCAGAATGCTGTTTCTTCTTTATAATTAGTTCATGTTTCTCAAGGTGACGTTCCTTGAACTGTATAATTAAAAACATCTTCCCATTAAGCCTTCATTGCCATGTATAACATTTACGCTCGCGTATCAGTTTGGGTTTAGCGTGGAACAATTAAACGTAACTTAATTATCAGAACGCTATTCACTACGTGCCATTCTGTTTACCACCCGATAAATCTGTGGGGAATATTGAAATGAATACTCTTAATACATCATAGTGGGATCAAGGAAAACCAATTAACCTAAATAGATATAAGGTTTCTGTGGAAACGCCGCCTTATTCATACACTTCATTAAGATATTGAATGTATCTCTGAACTGTTAGCATTCGTTTTTTATTCCGTATTTCTGCAATGTACAAAGAAAGATAAAATGACCATCAAATCACCGTGGAATAAAATAACAAACAAAAATGTTCAAATTATATATCATATCAAACGTTTCAAATCCGAGTAAACTGATCTGGTCTCTACTGAAATTCTATATTTCTACCATCGCAGTTGGAGGGTTAAAATCCCTTGCTTAATAAAACGCTGTTCGATCAGCGCATATATATCCATAGAAAGTTAGTTTGATTAAAATCAGTATTCCCATGGTCTATTGTTCCTGCACATGCATAATGGCTTTCTCTGTGTTACTATTTGAGTTGGGAGGGTAAGTTAATACTCGGCGAAATAGAGATTACTATAGGATTTATCTCAGAGCCTTCCCCTCAATAATATTATATATATACATATATATATGTGTGTGTGTAGTGTGTGTGTAGATATATATATATATATATATATATATATATATATATATATATATATATATATATATATATATATATATATATGAGAGACAGAGAGAGCTTGAGTTTTGTGCCCCTTGCTTATTTGAACATTCTGTCTAGATTAGCCTATATGATAATTAAAAGAAAATAGCAAGGAAAATATTATACTGTACATGATGGTAGCGTTAGGCGTTATTTCAGTAGTAACAATCTAGCTTATTTTTGCAAAACAGAGCTTTTTTCTATCTTTTTAACTACTGCTTGATGGTCTACTATTTTTTCCTGAGCTGGGAAATGTAAAATAATACCGTAACAGTAATTTTGCGTACTGAATATAACACTCACAAAACTCTAATGAAAAGGAAAAGTTCAACATGAGCAAAAATGACTGCAAAAACACATATGGCAAAAATAAAATAAAGAAAACAGTGTAACAGAATAAATTAATTTGACAATCAAGAAAAAATACATTTCTATACAAACTGTAGAACTTTTTTTCCTCTTAAAAATTCAAGATTCCTAATGTTTGCTCTATACCAATTTGCTGTAGAAAAAACTCAAGTATGCGGCTTCACCTCGAAGCTTTTGAGGGAAAGTGTTTCAAAGAACGTTGATGCGAATTTCAGTAAAAAATTTGGTACTTTTCGGAAATGTTTTCGAATGTCTCGTGACGAAGCTATTGTATCTAAGTGTTTCAACTCTTTTCTTCCTCCTTGTTTGGAGTACTGTTTTCTAGTGTAAGTCTTCTGGCGCTGACTCTCACCTCAAACTCTCGGATAAAGGCTCTGCCATCAGTCAAGTTGATTTCGCCAACTCATAATGTTGACTTGAATAAGAAACTAGAGAGAGCAATTTCTTATTATCTTAAAGTTGTGCGCTTTGCATATGCATGATATGAGCCCTGTTTGTTTGAATTGCTTGCGCTTTGCCAGTCTGGCAGAGTCAACAGCGACCTCTTCTGTTTGAGTTTCTGCGATGCCTTCGTATTTTAGCGTTGGAGCAGCGATTAAAGGGTTCTTTTCCTGGCCTCTCGTGTTCAGGGTGTCTTGGTTTTTTTTTTTTTTTTTTTTTTTTTAAGAGGTCCTTTGGTGAAGGGGTATGTCTTTCCCTGCATGAATTTATTACACCTGTATGGATATTAATGTGTTATTTTTAGTAGCAAAAACGCAAGCACACACACACATATATATATGTGTGTGTGTGTGTATGTATACATACTGTATATAATTATATATATATATATATATATATATATATATATATATATATATATATATGTGTGTGTGTGTGTGTGTGTGTGTATATATATACTGTATATATACAAATATATAATAATTATATATATATATATATATATATATATAGAGAGAGAGAGAGAGAGAGAGAGAGAGAGAGAGAGAGAGAGGAGAGAGAGAGAGAGAGAGAGAGTGCGTGTGTGTGTAGAGAGAGAGACCTTACGACCTTACAGAGAGAGAGAGAGAGAGAGAGAGAGAGAGAGAGAGAGAGAGAGAGAGAGAGAGAGAGAGAGCTACGAAGGTCGTAAAGACGTTAGATGCTTCTGCAAATTGGTTTTTAGAGACACCGAGACCTACGGAAGCGAAATCGCCGGCATATCCTGTTCAGCACGAAACGTTAAGCCGAATTCCGGGACCATTTCTTCGACTCCTCCGGGCTAAACAGGTTGGCGCATCAGTAACACAAATCTCCCAACCCAAGCCGGGCCTGATAGCACCCATTCAAGTCGCCGAATTGGGGAAATTAACCGAATGGCATAATGTTCTCACTGCATCCCGGGCAGAACTGATGATATTATTTCCCTTAACGTAAGGACATTACCGGTGTTGCAGAGTACGCCGGGAGAGGATGGGTTCTTGAATTCAGGTGTCCAGTTATGGGTGGTTCGTGCGATGCGCTTGTCTCGTTCGCTTGGCGGGATAGTTTTGGTTACAGCCTGAGTGCGCTGAAGTCCGTTGCAAGAACGTATCATATATCGCGTTTACCCAAGTTTCTCGTTTGCCTTGGCGTTATCTGTATGGAAGCAGAGTTAAACTGAAAAGTTTTAGCTTTCCGAAAAGGAAACTATTGTGCCGGCTTTGTCTGTCCGTCCGCACTTTATTCTTTCCGCAATTTTTTCTGTCCTCACTTTTTTCTGTCCGCACTTTATTCTGTCCGCACTGTTTTCTGTCCGCACTTTATTCTGTCCGTACTTTTTTCTGTCCTCACTTTTTCTGTCCGCCCTCAGATCTTAAATTCTGTCCGCACTTTTTCTGTCCGCCCTCGGATCTTAAACACTACTGAGGTTAGAGGTCTGCAAATTGGTATGTTGATCATCCACCCTCCAATCATCAAACATACCAAATTGCAGCCATCTAGCCCCCGTAGTTTTTATCTTAAGGTTAAAGTTAGCCATAATCGTGCTTCTGGCAACGATACAGGATAGGCCACCACCGTGCCGTGATTAAAGTTTCATGGGCCGCTGCTCATACAGCATTATCCCGAGACCACCGAAAGACAGATCTATTTTCGATGGCCTTGATTATACGCTGTAGAAAACTAGATTGCGCCGAAGAAACTTCGGCGCATTTTTTACTTATTTTATTAAGGTTAAAGTTAGCCCTAATCGTGCTTCTGGCAACGCAACAACACAGGCCACCACGGCCGGCTGAGAGTTTCATGGGCTACGGCTCACACAGCATTATATCGAGACCATCTAAAGCTAGATCTATTACCGGTGGCCTTGGTTATGCGCTGTACAGAAAACTCGATTTCGCCAAAGAAACTTTGGCGAAATTTTTACTTGTATTTATATTTAGGTTTACTTGTTTTCAGGCGATGGAGGTGAATATATTACGAGGCTAAATAACGATTGAGAATATTCTTGAATAAATACCATTATGAGAGAACCCTATTGCAACAGAAGGTTTTTCCTCATATGGAGATACCCGCCCACCCTCATCCCACAATAACGCTGTGTTATCTCAAAACGATTGTTATTCAGGAAAAAAATAACATTCATTTTTATAACGTACAAATTAATCACTGGGAATATTCTTGAATAAATAACATCTGCTACCTAGGGTAGCAGAAGGATTGTCCTCACATGGAGATCATCCCCCCCCCGCCCACCTACAATAACTATGTGTAATGTAAATGCGATCTTCATTTAAGAAAAAATGCATTCCCTTCGGTAATGTGCAAAGACAGTTCATATGTTACTCTATGCATGTACCCATATGTCAGAAGAATAAACAAGGCTTTCATTACACTGGAGTTACAATATCAATTTTGTACACACACATATATTATATAAAACATATATAATATATATATATATATATATATATATATATATATATATATATATATTATATATATATGTATATAAAGATAGATAAAAAAGATGCACAACACAAATACCATACATATACAGACATATATATATATATATATATATATATATATATATATATATATATATATATATATATATATATATATATATGTGTGTGTGTGTGTATATATGTAATTTATATGTATGTGTCTGTATATATACAGTATATATATATATATATATATATATATATATATATATATATATATATATATATATATATATATATTGTACTTGTGTTGTCTATCTCTTTCTTTATCTATCTTCGGCAATCATCATCATCAAAGAATTATAGCAAAGCAGTTTAAAATTTTCCAACGGTCGTTTACTAATTAGACAACACACCTTTGAGATTCGCGGAAAGTACTATAAAATTCTCGTACTTTCAGATCACGCCGAGAATACTTTTATCACGATAAAATCTCAACAGAGAAACTTGTTTCACAATATAGTTAGTTTTTTTATATAGCAATTTCAGATATGGAACTTCCGTAATATCCCACTAAGAGAGTATTAGCGACTCTTCTAAATTGAACTCATGTCGCTCCACACCAGATAAAATCCAAATGAAAATAAGGCAAGGAAATGGAAGTAAATGCTATTTGTATTTTTCTTGTGCAAGGTGGACTGGAAAAAGACCAGTCTAAGTTTCTCTTTCTTCTAATCCCGTTTCGTAATAGAATCTGCTGAAGAGTGGAAATGGTTTCCCTTTTTTTTTTTATTCTTCCCGTTTGAAAAGAATAAAAAAAAATAGTCTAACAAATTGCTTCGTATCTAGAGATATTTTTCAAGAAAAGCTTTTCGTCTCCACATACCTGTCTCCTAAAAAATGTGATCCGTCCTCAGAAAAGACAGACGGTTACTTGAGAGTTTGGACTGTCTCATTCCAGTGGCGGAGGATTAATGAGGACACAGGCAGTTCATACTAATCCCTCGTGATCTTTATAAGCTGTTGAAGAAAGATCGCAGTCAGTTCTATGGGTTGCATAAGAGATTATTTAAGAGGAAGGACATAAAATGGTGTTGATTTTTATATTGTGCAACACTACTTATTTTATAATTTTTATATTTTAATGTAACGTAAGAGATTATTTAAGGGAAAGGACAATGTATATGTGAGAGAATATTTAAGGAAAAGGACATGAAAATTTAAAAATTTTATTTTATACAAAATGACAGTGATCTTTGTAAGATATTGAAGAAAGATCACAGTCAGTCTTATGAGTTGCATAAGAGATTAGTTAAGAGAAAGGACATAGAATAGTGTTGATTTTTATACTGTGCAACATTGCTTATTTTATGATTTTTTATATTTTACTGTATATGTAAGAGATTATTTAAGGAAATGGAGATGAACATTTTTATAATTTTATTTTATACAATATTACAGTGATCTTTATGAGATGTTGAAGAAAGATCTCATTCAGTGTTATGGGTTGCATAAGAGGTTATTTAAGAGAAATGACAAAATAGTGTTGAGCTTTATATTGTGCAATCATTACTTATTTCATAATTTTTCTGTTTTAATATATACGCATATTGTATATGTATATTGTATAAAATAAGATTTTAACAATTTTCAGTCATTTTCCTTAAATAATCTCTTATTTAAGGAAAAGGACATAGGTTGCATAAGAGATTATTTATGAAAAAGGACATAAAATATTGTTCAGTTTTATATCGTGCAACATTACCTATTTTACAAATTTTATATTTCAATGTATACTCGTATATAAGAAATTATTTAAGAGAAAGGACTTAGAACGTTTTTCAATT
>JANJGK010008567.1:0-2500 GCA_039081455.1 Macrobrachium rosenbergii
ATATATATATATATATATATATATATATATATATATACATATATATATTATATATATGTATATACATTATGTATGTATGTATATATTTATCTTTCTTTTTCAACTCATTCTGTTATTGGCTTAATGACCAATAAATGTGGAGTGAATTTGGGCGTGATAGAAAAAATATTAAAATATTGAAAGAAATTAATTTTCTTTGACGTGAATAAACGAATTGCTAATGAGAGTCGAGAATGCATTATGGAGCGAGTTTGGGACTTGATAAAAAAAAAAGTAAAATATTGAAAGAAATGAATTTCCTTGACGAATATTGAATATATGAATTCACTAAAGCAAATCGAGAGTGCTTTTCTCTTTTTTTTTTTTTCTTTTGAGTTTTAATCAAGCCATGTGTCTGTTTTAAAAGTATTTGCGCGGGTATGTGATAGCTAGGGAATAATGTGATAACCATTTCTGTGACATGATCCGTGTAATGTGAACATGTGTAGGGAAATGTGTCAGTACAACAATATTCACATGTACGTTATTGTAATTTTCATGAGTGTAAACTCATTATACACCACACACACACTATATATATATATATATATATGTATGTATATAAATATATATATATATATATGTATATATATACAAATATAATGTATATGTATATATATGTATACAAATATATATATATATATATATATATATATATATATATATATATATATATATATATATATATATATATATATATATATATAACAAACACCTCCTTTCTCTGTCATCCATCCCTCAAGCGTAAACCATTTCTAACCACAACTTGATCAGGGGTCACTGACCCCAGACCACTCGCTTTGATGACCTTACAAGTGACAGGAAGGAAAGAAAGGCCACTTGAAACTAATGCGCACCGCCATTCCAGACCTCCATCCAACTCGGAGGGAACCATAACTCATCCCCCCCCCAACCCCAGGCTTCGAATTCTCTTGAAAATACCCCTTTTCCGCGAGACAGATTTGATTCAAAAGGGACAAATGATTACGTTTGTTGTTCGAGACCTTTTAAACGCTCTCATGCCGCCGAGGATATATATATTTAGCTTTGATGGGCCACGCGCATAACAATTACAGAAACAAATTGCCTTGAAAATATACAGATCATTCGTTTATTTGTGCATATTTAATTGCTCGTGATGATTTGCAACCAGATGATGTACGTCGCTGTATAATAGCAGCGTGTTTGAGATTTCATAGACACGCGCGAGTGTTTAATAGATATTTTTCAGTATTAAGAGTATTTAATTAGAAAAAATACTTGTATTTAATAGATACCTTTCATTATTAAGTATATTTTTAGAAAAAGTACTTGTATTTAATAAACATTTTTCGTTATTAAGTATATCTAATTAGAAAAAATACTTGTATTTAAAATAGACTATTTACTCCTAAACGTGGACAAATATTTAATAGATAATTTTTCATTGATAAGTATATTTTATTAGAAAAAATGCCTATATTTAATCATGAATATTTAATTCTCGATACCTTAAATTTCTAACGAGAAACTTTAAACCCATTTTTTTTTAATTGCGTTTACCTTTTCGACCTCGTCGAGGTACAGGTAACGATTGGAGGCCAGTCCTTACCTAATTTAAGAAGTAAGGTTATTGGCCCTTTTGAAGCCGCCATTTTTGTGTGTAATTTTTAATTATTTTCTCACTGTGGTTATTGTTTTCTCTTAATTTCTCTTTTAATTATTTTGTTTGTTTTTTTTGTGCGAAGAACAGATAATGTTATTTCCTGGCGTTACTTAATTGGTTTTAACTATAATTGCTCTTGGAATTAAACTGATAATAATAGCAATAATAGTAATAATAATAATAATAATAATAATAATAATAATAAAGCTATCTCTGCAGATTTATCCTTAAATATATGTGCATATACATAACTGCGGATTTGTTTCTCCATTTTAAGACTCATGCTACTATCAGTATTTTTTTTATTTTTAATAATAATAATAATAATAATAATAATAATAATAATAATAATAATAATAATAATAATAATATCCAGCCCTCTACCCAGACACGAACGTACTGTATATTTATACATTTAATTCGCGATTCCCTCTCAGGGCCGGGGGGCTCTTCCGAAAGCGATATCTATTTTAACAAACCAATTTACTGCTGCCAAACCCTCCTGGTTTCATTCCACATCAAAGGGAATCGGCTTCTCATTCGCCAGAGATGCTAATGTGGCCGACTGTGACGCCAGCGATACCGAATCAATCAGTCAATAGCGCCAAGCACTCGCTCTTCTTGCGTCAAAAGGAAGGTGGTCTGATGTACCCCCATACAGGTGATTAATTGATTGATGTTTAATGGAGAAAAAAAGTGGCGTTGCAGTTGCTTTGGTCATCTTCGCTTCCTTGCGTGTAAGAAAGAGGACGTAGAGTAGATAGTAAAATTAGAGCACAGATGATGAGGGATTTTGAAATAAAGATCTGGAAATTA
>JANJGK010008567.1:10000-20000 GCA_039081455.1 Macrobrachium rosenbergii
TAATAATAATAATAATAATAATAATAATAATAATAATAATAATAATAATAATTATTATATAAGGAAAATATCAAGGAAAGCTTTCTAAATCCGTTCGTAAGACGTTGAGTAGATAAACCAGCGCCATTGCGCCAAAACAACAGATATGAAATGAGATAACCTAACCTAGATCGCATCTCCGCGATTCATTTCAGGTCCCCCCCCCTCTCTCTCTCTCTCTCTCTCTCTCTCTCTCTCTCTCTCTCTCTCTCTCTCTCTCTCTCTCTCTCTCTCAAGAAGCGGGGGTGCCCATCATTCCAGAGAATGCTGTTCGACGCTGTAAAATGCGCTCTTGAAGCTGTAAAGGTCGTGAATGTCGTTTTAAATGGACGGAAATGGCGAACGAGGTAGTATTGTCTCCTCCAGCGGGAAGGTCGTTGCCCTTGGTCGTGCCGCTGGTAGTCCTGCCCTTGGTGGTCGTGCTAACCCCCTCATTCCCACCCCCTCTCTCTCTCTCTCTCTCTCTCTCTCTCTCTCTCTCTCTCTCTCTCTCTCTCTCTCTCTCTATAACTTTCTCTCCTTGAAACTTTCTCTCCCCTTTTTTACGCGAGCGAAGCTAGCTACAAGGTTGCAAGCTTTCTCTCTCTCTCTCTCTCTCTCACTCTCTCTCTCTCTCTCTCTCTCTCTTCTTAATCACTTACGTACCGATGTTCGTAAGTAAGAAAGAGTTCCCGAGAGAGCTGTAATGCGGTTTCACTCTCAATTCCTTTGGTGATCCGACGGCTGAATGGAGTCTCTCCTTCTTCTGCTCTTGGAACGCCCTACGGATAGATGGCGAATGTCCCTATTGTTATATCCGAGGGGCACTTCAAGACGTTGTTAGAAGGACATCGAATTGACTGAAACGCTTCGAGGATTATTGTACGTTTTCGCGACAAGCAAAAACAACAGCCGCGTTATTTTTGTGTCGTGTCGTAATGGATTGCTCTCACCTGCAAAGTGGTGCGCGGGCTCGGGATTTGGTTTTTAATTCATAATTATATGTATGTGTATATGTACATATATATATATATATATATATATATATATATATATATATATATATATATATATATATATATATATATATATATATATATATATATACATACACACACATGCATATATATATATATATATATATATATATATATATATATATATATATATATATATATATATATATATATTACTGACAGGACCTCATTGAAACTGGACGGTATCTATTGGAGATATTTATTCAATAAAAATTACACACACATATATACATTCTTCCCTTGTGCGAAAATTACACGCATTTCATAAAACAAAAATAAAAAAAAAAACTCGCCTTATAATAACAACAAAGTCAAATAGTCAAACAGCAACTCAGACGCTTACCAATCACATCCTGGGTCAAAACTATTGATCGCAATCCTTTTGTAGCGCCCTTACATCGCAATGTCCGCTTGACGTAGCCTTCCCGCAAACAACATCCTGTTTACTCTTCTCGTAGCTCAGCCTTCTGTGAAATCACAAATTATCTCTATCGAGGAATAGGCGCACGAGTTGAATTGAAGAAGGAATTTAGGCCAAAGGCCAAGCACTGAGACCTATGAGGTCATTCAGCGCTGAAGCGGAAATTGGCAGTAAAAGGTTTGGAAGGTGTGACAGGAGGAAAAACTCTTAGTTACACTGTGAAAAATTTTTTAGAGAAGGTGGAAAGTAAGATGAAACTTTCAGCCACGGCCCAGTGGTGACCTGCCCTGTAGTGTTGCCAGACGCATGATCATGGCTAATTTTAACCTTAAATATAATAAAAACTACTGAGGCCAGAGGGCTGCCATTTGGTATGTTTGATGATTGGAGGGTGGATGATCAACATACCAATTTGCAGTCCTCTGGCCTCAATAGTTTTTAAGATCTGAGGGCGGACAGAAAAGGTGCGGACAGAAAAAGTGCGGACGGACAAAGATATCTCAATAATTTTCTTTTACAGAAAACTAAAAACTGTAACATACAATATTATTCATTTTCTGTGTATAGCGAAAAGCTGTGAGCTGCTATAACATTATTCGATATTTGTGTAAATCAAAAACTGAAACATATATAATATTATTCACTATTTGTGCGTATCAAAAACTGTAACATATTTTGATATTCATTTCATGTGTATATCTAAAACTATAACATACTACAACATTATTCACTATTTGTGAAAGTCATGAACTGTAACATATAATATTCTCCATTTCCTTTTGCGAATCAAAGACTGTAACATATATTATTCATTATTTGTGCGCAATGAAAGGATGTAACAAGCAGTAATATTCGCTGCATGATTGCTTAAAATTCTATAAATAACTGTAAGATCATTCAGCGTTTGAGCGTATCTGATGGCCTGGACTGCCATTATGATATCATTGACGTTGTTTATCTTTCGTCTACCCCAAAATTACCGACAATTACAGACGAATGGAGAACATAACAACGTAACAAATGTGTTTTCAAAGTAGCTATTCCTCTGTAATTAAGCTCCGAGTGGCCTGTTCAAATGGGGTTCTGGGTTATACAATAACACTTCCAAACGCCACGTGACCTATACTTTAATTTGACCTTTCCCAATTATCATCGTCTATTTTGCACTGCTTGGCCTTTATTTCACGTCACTTTTCCTTATTATTATCGACTGTTGTGCAGTCAGCTTCTGTTATTGCGCCGCTGGGGAAACAAGGAACGGGCAATTAGCAGGTGAACATTTTTCATCTATTATATTATTGTTTGTCATGGGGAAACTCTAAGGATACCGAAGGTTACACGTGAGAGAATGATCAATTTCCTTTTAAAAATTAATAGATAGCTAAATAAAAATGGCGGTTGGGGATACGGGCAAAGGAACAAATAAATATTTAACGAAAAGAAATAAAGACATTAACAAATTAATTCATTAATGAATATGACAGTTGGGATTACAGGTAAATGAATGATTAATTATCTTTCGAAAATGAATAAGTACATAAATAAATGAATATGACGGTTGGAGTTACGGGTAAAGGAATAATGAATTTGCTTATAAAAATGAATATATTAGTAAATGAATAAATTGATAAAAAGGTAAATATATAGGTAAATGAACAAATGCATAAATAAATAAATAAATAAATAAATAAATATATAGATAACGACAGAGGGAAATTAATCTTATGGAAGAATTAACAGCTCTGAAAAAGACGAAAGAAAAGAAAGACTATCAATTAGTTGGAATCTCTTATGGAGGAGATTATACGCAGGGGTAGGATTTAAAAGACGGATAGATAACCTTTTAGAAAAGGAAAGAGAGAAATTAACTGATATGGCAAAAGATGTTATGCAGCAACGCGCATTCAGAATGCGACTGAGAATGAATATTATATATATGTATATATATACATATATATATACATATACGTATATATTATATATAAATACATACATACATACATACATACACACACCTAATAAACAAATAAGTAAGTAAATAGATACAAAATATTCGTATGTATAGATATACATACGTGCAATCACATATACGCACACATACACACACACCTAATAAATAAATAAATAAATAAGTAAATAGATACAAAACATTCGTTTACGCCCTAGTACATAAAAACACACCATGCAATCCACTATTTAAACCCAATACGAAATATTCACGCGATTACAGAAAGGATTATCCACGTGAGCGTACTCCGGGCCAGTTGTCAACTTGCGTCTGGCCGTCATTGACATTATTTGGGTGAACTGGCCCTTGGGGGGTTGAAGGGTGGGTTGGGGTGGGGGATATCGACCGTTTCGTCGAATGCAGTTGTACAAACCTGGAAAAGCGTCGAGTATTCCAGCTGTCGACAGGACAGTACGGCTAACTTTCGGAATTAGGTCATTTTATGCCAGAAATGAAACTAAACAAGTAATAAATGCGCCGAAGTCTCTTCGGCGCAGTCGAGTTTTCTGTACAGGCGCTACAGCGTATAATGAAGGCCACCGAAAATGGATCTAGCTTTCGGTGGTCTCGGTATGACGCTGCATGAGCCGCGGCCCATGAAACTCTCAGCCGGCCTTTGTGGCCTGTCCTATATCGTTGCCAGAAGCACGATCATAGCTAACTTTAACCGCAAATGAAATAAAAACTACTGAGGCTAGAGGGCTGCAATTTTGTATGTTTGATGATTGGAGGATGGATGATCAACGTACCAATTTGCAGCCCTCTAGCTTCAATAGTTTTTAAGATCTGAGGGCGGACAGAAAAAGTGCGTCGGGACAGGCAAAGGCGGAACAACAGTTTTCTTTTACAGAAAACTAAAAGTAATGCAGAATTGTTGTGGGATGGTAAGTTTGACAACTCGATAAAATTCTCATCTGTAACAAAACAAATTAAGTAAGCTCACATTTAGAATATGCTTCCTTGGATCAAAATAATTAGTCATGACATATGAAGTTATTGTATGGTTGTGATGTGACCCAGTTATAGATCAATTACCGCCTGTTACTCGCATAATGGAAATTATATTTTTCAAAGGAATAAAGCTGAACTATTATATGTCTATATATATATAAATTATATACAGTATATGTAATCTATATATTTATATATATATATATATATATATATATATATATAGATATATATATATATATATATATATATATAGATTACATATATATATATATATATATATATATATATATATATATATATATATATATATATATATGTATATATATATATATATATATATATATATATATATATATATATATATATATATGTATACATACATACATACATACATACATACATACATACATACATACAAACACACACACACACACACACACACACACACACACACACAAATACCCTCTTCCCTTACCGCAACAGACGAACATCGGGAGTACTTCCAAACAGGCCTATACTAAAACCAACGCAGAACGCAAAAAAAAAAAAAAAAAAAAAAAAAAAACAGTTACCCAGAGTTTACCTAGGCAGAGCCCAGAGCTCCACGTCAACGCCGATATATCCTCATAAATCTCTCCGCGCCACAATCGCCATTTTATTCGGGCAATTCATTTGAGTAATTTACCGCGGCATAAATTATGGAGAGCCGCAATGAACTTAGTTTGCGGAATTTATGCACCTTGTTTGAAGTGGCCGCGAAATGAATTTTTTTTTTATTTCAACTTTCGCAAATGGTCGGTTCGCTGGGTTTCGTTTTTACGCGGCGTTGAGTGGCGTTGCATTGGTAATATTATTTTTTTTTATATCGTCTCTCTTTTTTTTAATGGATTTTATTTTCGTGCAACTTTAAATGTGGTTTCACTGAATTTACTTTTTTTTTTAGGTGGTTATGAATGTAAAGCATTAAAATACTGCTAAATTTCATTTTCGTGAAATGTGAATTCATTAGAATTTTTCTTCATAAAGCGTCTTTTTTTTAAATGCATATGAAAGTAAATTATCAAAATAACACTGAATTTCCTTTTCATGAAATGTTAAGTGGAAAGTCATTGGAAGTTTTATTAATACCGGTTTTTATTATGAATATAAAGGTAAATAATTAAAATACAGCTGAATTTCATTTTCATGAAACATTAAGGGCAGTTTCATTAGAATTTTTTTAATATCCGCCTCTCTTTTTTTTTTAAATAGATATGAATGTCAGTCATTTAAATACCACTTAATTTAATTTTCACGCAGCGGTAAGTGGAGTTACGTTAGAATTTTTTTTATATGTCTTTTTTTTAATGGGTTTCATTTTTATGCAAAGTTTAGTTCAGTTGAATTAGAATTTTTTTTTATAGAGATCTCTGTTTTTTAAATATATATGAATGTAAATAATTAAGATGCCTCTGACTTTCATTTTCATGAAATGTTGCGGGAGTTTCATTGTTATTGTTTTTATTTAAACCGTCTTTTTTAGTTTTCCGCAAAAGAAAGCTATTGAGATGGCTATTTGTCTGTCCTTCCGAACTTTTTCTGTGCGCCCTCAGATCTTAAAAACTACTGAGGCTAGAGGGCTACAAATTGGTTTGTAGATCATCCACCCTCCAATCATCAAACATACCAAATTGCAGACCTATAGCCTCAGTAGCTTTCATTTTATTTAAGATTAAATTAGCTATAATCATGCGTCTGGCAACGATATAGTCCAGGCCACCACCGGGCCGTAGTTAAAGTTTCATGGGCCGCGGCTCATATAGCATTATACCGAGACCACCGAAAGATAGATCTATTTTCGGTGGCTTTGATTATACGCTGTACAAAAAACTCGATTGCGCCGAAGAAACTTCGGCGCATTTTTTACTTGTTTTTTTATTTAACTGGATATGAAAGTAAATCATTCAAATACTGTCACTGGAAAAAATGCTGATGTTCGGTATTTGATTAGAATGCAGAGAAGGGGGGGCGGCCACGAATTACTTGGCGGGGGGGGGGAGGGGGGGAGTTGTCCTGAAGGTGTACGAAACCCCCCCCCCCCCCAAACCGGTCAAGTTAGGACACGGCCAGATTTGGTGAAACATTTGCCAAGCTCTCTTGCGTATTAATTCTCTCCTTATCTCGACCAAGCAACGGCCATAACGTCATTCCCGTTATTCCCAGTAATCAATCAATCAGAGTCTACAAGATTCCGGGTACAAATGCGGTGTCCTCAGACCGGGAATGTCAAGTGTCTTCCGGATGTTTGGACACGGGATAATGCGTTGATCAAGCAAGCAGATGTTTGAACAGTTTCCTCAGACTAGCAAACGGAGTCGAGCGGCCATCTTGAGGCGAGAGCGTTCGGTATAATAACAATTATATATAATAACAATTATTATATATAATAAAATTATACCAAACGATTCATTTATGATTTTGGTAGGTCAGTTTAGTGGATGCGGTTGGTAGGGGATTCTTAATGCTTAGAATCTCTCCGTTTGCTATAAATTTGGTGTGAGGGGTGAATGTCGATTTATAGCGGTTTTGCACAATAACGCACAAACACACGTATACACAAACACGCATATGTGTGTATGTATGTGTGTGTGTGTGTATATATATATATATATATATATATATATATATATATATATATATATATATATATATATATATATATATATATATATATATATATATATTCATGCACACATACAGATCCTATCAAGAACGACGCATCGTGATAATCATGTCTGCTTTCCCCCTCATCAATATGTGCGCCATAAAGCATGGCGACCGTGAATAAAAAGTGATAATGTCTTAATCCCTCATACATTTTACAGCCCATATTTCTGGTCGACGGTCAAACCCAGGATAATCTGCGACGTCGTAAAAGTTCGTCGTAATATTTACGATGATTGGGTCGTGTCGGTAAAGCGTGAGGTGATGATGTAGATCTGGAAATGTTTGAAGTTCGCGATATGTCGTCGACGTGTGTAGAACTTTTACGATGCTTTCCTCGTGAGGGAGGGAGGGACGAGAGAGTCGTCGGAATGTTAAGACTACAATGTCTTACATCGTATGCTTACCTGTGTTGCGATATATATATATATATATATATATATATATATATATATATATATATATATATATATATATATATATATATACACATATACTGTGTATATATATATATATATATATATATATATATATATATATATATATATATATATATATATATATATATACATGAGTATGTGTGTGTCTATGTGTATACATATGCCCCTAATCTGTGAATTTATCTTTTAATGTCTTTCCTACCTACACTCTAAAGAATCACAAAAACTCAAAAATATTAGCTTTCCATCATTCATTATCTCTATACATATTTCTTTATTAATCGTGACGTCTGATCATAATTATTTACGTATTAATTTTTTTGAGAATTTAATCCACCAAAAATAACAATATTCCCAAAAGGTATTTACACTATTTATGTCACGATATCCCGCGCATGCGCACATCGAAGACTCGCAAATTCCTGAGATGGTATGCTAGTATTGCACCAGCCTTGGTGTTTTTGCCATGCCCCTAGGTTAGGTTAGATTAGTTTAGATTAGATTAGATGATTAGATTAGATTAGATTAGTTTATTGAACTTCCCGTAATTTGGGTGTGTGAAACATAATGAGATTATATTAAAGAAAATTCTACGATTAGTTTTTAAGATATGGCGTCCCTCCTTATTCAGGGAAAGGTCCCGGGACTCGGTTACATCCCGGGGAAAATGCACCCCGCGCATGCGCGCATCGACAGCCCGTGTCACCACCTGTGACCACCGAATTCGTCAGCTGACTCTCCAATCATCGTAAATATTACGATGGCGTTTTACGACGTCGCAGATTATCCTGGCTTCGGCCAGTGACCGGAAAGACCCGTCGGGAAGCCTTACGGACGAGGGATTAAGATATTATCGCGTTTTATTTACGGCCTCCTTCCTTTATGGAGAAAATACGGATGGGAGGGAAGGAACGAATGATAACATTAATGAATGTGTCGACCTACATATGCGTTGCATTATTCATATGCGCTCTATATTTAGCAACTGTGTGCAGCTGCGCAGTCGTATGCACGTGCAAGCTAACACGCATATATGTGTTTGGGTGGAACCTTTTGCTTGTAAGTGCGATAGTATTCGAATGCATTAAAATCATGCCGGCTGAAGAGTTTTAATAGGTATTCTCAGAACAGTTAAAAGTGCGCTGCTTTTTATAAGGAATAGCTTTCTAATCGTTTGGTACTACGAATAACCATAATATATATATATATATATATATATATATATATATATATATATATATATATATATATATATATATATATGTATGTATGTATATATACATATGCATATATATATATATATATATATATATATATATATATATATATATATATATATATATATATGTATGTATATATACATATATATATATATATATATATATATATATATATATATATATATATATATATATATATATATATATATATATTCCAAGGTAACCCTAGAGTGCAGAGTGAGCTTTTAAGTTTGAATTCTTGGCTTCATAGAAGCAAATTGTAGTGTTAATATATATCTGTAAATTTATTAATAGCTATTGCGTTTGTGTGTATGAATGTACGTATGTATGCATGCATGTATGACTGTATATGTACGTATGTAAGTATATATGTATGCACGTGTACGTATGTAAGTGTGTACACGTGGAATCGCATTACCTGACGTCCTTTAAATTCCCATGGTTCTTCTTTTTTCCCTTCTCAATTCTCCTTCCTGTTTCGGGCATTCCCGAAACTGTAGATTGCCGAAAATAGCAGGACCTTTTTTTCGGCAGTAGCCCGCCCCTTTCTCATTTCGGCAGGGCCGGAGTAGGACGTAAGAAGAGAGAGAAACATCAGCGAGAGAGGACATAGACGAGAGAGGCAGCGTTCTCTGCAAATTGTTTTCCGAACATTGTGGTACCACAGCCAGGCTCAAGGTGCCATTGTGTCCGGGAGGCTCTCTTGGGAACCTCTTGAGGGAACCTCTGGAGGGAATCGCTGTAGGGGACATCTTGAGGGAACCTCTCTAGGGAACCTCTTGAGGGAATCTCTTGGGGAACCTCTCTAGGGAACCTTTTGGGGAACCTCTTGGGGGACCTCTCTAGGGAACCTTTTGGGGAACCTCTTGAGGGAACCTCCTGGGGGAACCTCTTGGGGAACCTCTCTAGGGAACCTCCTGGGGAACCTCTTGGGGAACCTCTCGAGGGAACTTTCTAGTGAATCTCTCTACGGAACCTCTTGAGAGAACCTGTTGAGGAAACCTCCCTTGGGAACTGCTTGAAGGAACCTCTTAAGGAAACCTCTCGAGGGGAATCTTTCGAGGAAATCTCTCGAGGGAACCTCTTTAGGGACCTCTCTGGGAAACCTCTCCAGGGAACCTCTCGAGGGAACCTCTTTAAGGAACCTCCCTGGGAAACCTCTCCGGGGAACTTCTCTA
>JANJGK010008568.1:0-25888 GCA_039081455.1 Macrobrachium rosenbergii
ACTCATGTTTCTATGTCAGTTTTATCTTAAGGAATATGTGGAATAACTGCTCCTTTAACTGCAATATAACTCTTCCCACAGATGAGTGCTCAGAGGGAAGCCACAACTGCGGTGACCACGAAGCTTGCACCGACAAGTTTGTAAATTTCACCTGTTCCTGTCTACCCGGTTTTGCACGGAATGGTTCGCGCTGTGAAGGTGAGAGATCAGTGCGCATTACTGTGTTCTTTTCTTCGTCTGTTCTTCCACACTTTGCTCGCATGGCATTTCTTTCCTCACTGTCCCTTTTTTATGCATCTTTTCCACGAATTTATCCGTTTCGCAAGGAATATGGACATCGTTTTGAGAAACACTGAAAATCTACATGAAACAAATACTAGTATGGCAGGTGTGAAACTCTTGTATGTGTAGGTCGGAATTCTAGTGTTCAGGTTTTGTGAGGCGGCTTCGGACTGACTCGACGTCAGCAGTCGCTCGCAAATAGAACTTCTTCTTTAGTGTGCAGTCTTCAGATAGGGTGCTCACTTACTCTTTTATAATCAGAGAAGCAACATGACACTTTCGATGATGTAGCCATATATATCTAGTCAGACCTTATCATGGCTCTTTCTCCTTTCAAAATTAACCCTTTCCCATTTGATGACCTTCCGGTAGGAAGAGGAAACTCATTCTATAATAGGATCAAACAGACAGAATTCCAAGTCACTATTCCAACTGCCTTTCTTGTTTCAAGGAACATTTGTCCTTCTTTAACACAGAAATCTTATCTGATATTGTGAAGGGTATGGTTTTGCAATGATTTATTATATACATATTGAAAGGTCTAATTGTTTTTATCCAGCATGCTGTCAATTCCAAGACCTTATGATATATGGATTGAAAAAACTCTTAGCCCTCTTTGTCCCCCGAAATGACTTTCCTTGCCCTCCCTCAGAACAAGAGGGACCATTCCGCAATGCCTCTTCTCTCAAAACTATGTTTTACTCCCGAGCAGACATCGATGAGTGCGCCCGAGGGAAGGCGGAGTGCAGCCCCCAGGCAGCATGCAGGAACTCCGTCGGGAGTTACAGCTGCTCTTGCAACCCCCCTTTCGAGGGGGATGGACAAACCTGTTGTCCTCCTGGTTTTGCACAGAATGGTTCACATTGTGATGGTAAGACAGATTGCTTAATCGGTTTTTTACTCCCCATCTTTTTTTTTATATATATATTTTTAGATATATTTTACTTTCTAAAAATGTTTTCATCACATTCAAATTTTCTTCTTTTTCCTGACAATTCTTTCATATGATTTTCTCCATACCAATTATTTTCATTTAATCTTACTTATCATAATGTCACTTCCTGACGCATGAAAAAAGCCTGCCATTCCTTCTCTGAGTTCTGGCTGTCTGAGTTTTGGAAAGACATTCAGAGGAATTGTGTCATCTCTCATTTCGGGTCTTTTCCTTTTGAAAGAACCATCATCCGTTTCTTTTTCTCTTTGTGGATCCTGTTTATAAAATGTCCATTTGTTACTGAACGTTGATTAAATAGAATCATTTCTCTTATCTGGCCTGTTTTAAAGAACAAATGTCACTTTTTGAAATGAAAAAAACAATCGTTACCTTTTAGTAAAATTGCTGTGGCTTTTAATGTAATGTACTCGTATCTTTTTATGGAATGTGCACTTTTTGAACACTCTTAATGATCTCATTGAACTATTATCATACTTCAAGAACTATTGAAAGCTTTCCAGTCATGAAAGTTCTCTCAGAGTCCACAAACAGAGGTTTCTTTTCCACTGAACTCATTATCCCGACGTTTGCCCGTTGAGAGTGGATTTGCAATGTATTTATTTCTGAGCTTTCTGCCACAGGCTAGGTGTGGTGACACTTTTGAAATTAACATTAATTTGATGACTTTCGTCACTTTCACTGAACTTTCCTTGACAAAGAGTTTGCGTCCACTTTGTTTCTGTGAAGGCATTTTCTAGAATTTCCTAAAGACAAATTGCAATGTATATCTATATCTATATATTTTATATTATATATATATATATATATATATATATATATATATATATATATATATATATATACATATATATATTTATACATATAGGTGTGTGTGTGAGTATTATATATATATATATATATATATATATATATATATATATATATATATATATATATATATATATATATATATATATATATATATATATATATATATATATATATATATATATATACAGTATATATATATATATGAGTGAATTTTTATCACATCACCGTGATTCATATACAAGCATTAATTAACAAACGTCCTTTAATATCCAATTCACTCTACCTCGGGAATAATATATATTCATATATGTTACCCGAAGGGAAATTTTTTAGTTGATAATAATTTCGTCGTCTCGTGGGCTCGAACCACGGAAGACAACAACTCAGGACTACAGTGACGCGAATTTTAACCACACGGCCAACAAACTGTTGGCCGTGTGGTTAAAATTCCTGAGTTCTTGTCTTCCGTGGTTCGAGCCCACGAGACGACGAACTTATTATCAACTAAAAAATTTCCCTTCAGGTAACATATATGAAAATATATTATTCCCTAGGTAGAGTGAATTGGATATTAAAGGACGTTTGTAGCTTAATGCTTATGTATATATATATATATATATATATATATATATATATATATATATATATATATATATATATATATATATATATATATATATATATATATACATACATACAAATCTCTTTCTCCTGAATGAACAGACATGGACGAGTGCGCCCAAGGGAAGGCGGAGTGCAGCCCCCAGGCAGCATGCAGGAACTCTGTCGGGAGTTACAGCTGCTCTTGCAACCCCCCTTTCGAGGGGGATGGACGAACCTGTTGTCCTCCTGGTTTTGCACAGAATGGTTCACATTGTGTTGGTAAGACAGATTGCTTAACCAGTTTCTTTCTCCCTATATGTTATGATACTTTTACATATACCTTACCCTCCATTTTCCACTATGACCATTTTTCTTCTGTAGAACTTTCCCAGGCCAATGTTTTTTCCATTGCTTAACCTCTGAGTTTTCCATGTCACATCACTCCCTGATTCATGAAAAAGCCTCCTGTTCTTTTGCTGAGTTGCGGTTTTCAGAAGCTGCGAAGACAAGACAACTCCTTTGCCACAAAAGCAATCGAGTTTTAGGGATAAAATCAGATGAATTTTATCATCGCATTTTGGGTCTTTTGCTTTTGAAAAAATCCACTGGTCTTCTGCTGTGCTTGTGGATCCTGAACTGACATGAATTCATCTGCTCCCAGAGAACGTTTCACGGAAGGTGTCAAATGACACCTTTGAAAGTTAGTGGTATTGTTTTGGGTTCATTTTGATACAGCTTCGAGAACCATAAAATGCTGTAAGTCGTGGATTTTCTCTTAGAGTCACAAACGTGGGAACCATTTCTACAAAACTCAGCGTCCTTGTGATGGCCGACGGAGAGCACTTTTGAAATGCATTTATTTCATAGCTTCTTGCATCCATAGACAGAGATCGGGAAACTTTTGAGGTTCAGATTAACACGAGTATCTTGGGTCACATCTATTTTACTTATGAGGTCATATCCACTTAGTTTCTAAGAGGGGTTTTTTGTAGGCATTCCTTATGACAATTTGCACTATGCTATTTTATATATATATATATATATATATATATATATATATATATATATATATATATATATATATATTTACACATATAGAAATATCAACACACAATCATGTGTGGAACAGAAATAAATTTCTGACTCACATCAAGACTGAACCCAGGTCTTTCAATTTATTTCTGTTCCACACGTGACTGTGTGTTGATTATTTCTATCTTATTCACTCAGAAGGGATAATTCGAATGAAATGCTGTCAACTGGGTCATTGCTGAGTCGGGAAGTTGGGAAAAACACGCTATATGCAAGCCGTTTGCTTGCCCAGGTAATTCCTTGGGTGCAGTTGGCCTCAGGTTCCAACTTCTTTTATGACTTGTATGGCCTAGTGGGCAGCGCCCTTGCCTTTCAATTGGAAGACCTGGGTTCGATCCTGACGTGAGTCAGAAAATTATATACTGTATATATATATATGTATAATATATATATATATATATATATATACATATATATATATATATATATATATATATATATATATATATATTCAAATCTCTTTCTCCTGAATGAACAGACATGGACGAGTGCGCCCAAGGGAAGGCGGAGTGCAGCCCCCAGGCAGCATGCAGGAACTCCGTCGGGAGTTACAGCTGCTCTTGCAACCCCCCTTTCGAGGGGGATGGACGAACCTGTGGTAAGGGAAGACGATCCTTCGTCTCTGTGAGCTTTTTCCTGCAGAGTCAGAATCTGTGAAACACAGAGTCAGCACAAAAGAGCTCAATTGATTCAGTTCCCTTTGTTGTATCATCATCTAGTTTCTCATCTTCTGAATCAGCTCATGAAAGATCTGCCTCGATGTCTGTCATTCGGGCGATTTTGGCTCTTGTGTAGCCTCCTCATCCTCACTGCAACTTCCTCTTTCTCCTTCCAGAGTTCTCGTGCGAAAGCCCGGCCAAGGTCATCGAGGGTCTGGGATGCGTGAAGCTTGTGAGGGAAGATAAGACCTGGCAGGAGATGAACGCCACCTGCCAAGAGGCAGGGTGGCGTCTCCTGCAGGACTTCTCCCTCACAAGTTTACAGGAAGTTCGACGGGCTTTTGATTATGGTAAGTTACTTCCTGACATAAATCTATCTAATAAGAATACTCATCAACAGAAGAGAGAGAGAGAGACTGAGAGAGAGAGACAGAGAGAGAGAGAGAGAGAGAGAGAGAGAATTTTTCAATGTCATGTTATGCCATAGACAAACATACATTTATATATATACTTACATACACACAAATTGTTGCTGATTAGCATTTATCCAAGAAAAAAAGAATATATATGTATATATATATATACACACACATATATATATGTATAAATATATGTATGTATGTTAAAGGGTGTAGCACGAATTTATGCAATACACCGGGAAATGAAAGAAGTAATTCTCAGCAAAAATGTTCTCTAAAGAGAAACATTTGAAGGCTTCGTTTGTGGGTGAGGGCAATTTCAAAATGGCCGTCGAGGCGAGGGAGGGAGGGAGGGAGGGAGGCCCTCCCAGGGAGGTCGGAGTAGCCTGGGAAGGGGGGGGGGCGGTGGGGTGGGAGGAAGCGAATGGGGCAAGTGGATTGCTAGTCCTTTAATTATTGTTCTTTTTTTATCTGTGTCCAATGAATACCATTGATGGAGAAGAAGAAGAAGAAGAAGAAGAAGAAGAAGAAGAAGAAGAAGAAGAGGGTTTCAATGATGCATCATTTTTTTGTTCAGTATCCAAAGAATAGATTTGGCTGGGAGGTATTTGATTCACATCGGCCTAATCACTCCTTCCTCATCCTTCTCTAACCCCCACATCCCCCCTCCCACCATACCCCTGACTACTCCCCCATCCCGGACGCCATCTTGCTCGCCCGGGGGTCAGATGGTGGAGGGTGGGCGGCCATTTGGAAATTCCCTCTCCCACAAACAGAGCCTTCAATTGCATATCTTTATAGAACGTTTTCTGCTCAAAATTACTTTTTCTTTCATTTCCCGAAATATTTGCATAAACTCGTGTTACACCCTGCATGAATATATACATATATACATACATATATATATATATATATATATATATATATATATATATATGTGTGTGTGTGTGTGTGTGTGTGTGTGTGTGTGTGTGTGTGTGTGTGTGTGTATGTATAAAGTTCAAAAATGCTATTAGTCAGGAATCACCGAAGAAATATATTCACACGACGTTCCATAAATAATGAGAAAGCTAATATTTCCAACATATGATTTACCGTAATTGTCCTTAATATTTTGATTCATTGACTAAGTTTTCTTTGTTCTGATCATTTTTCTTTCTTTCTTGACTTTCAAAGGATGGTTGTGGATAGGAGTGTATGAAGGGAAATGGCTGGAGAAGGGAACCCCTCTGCAAGAGGGACTTTGGGTGGAAGGTTACCGAGCAGACCCTTCGAGGCGTTGTGGCTTCATTGACTGGTATTATCCTTCTTCTTTGTACAAAGTGAGTCAATATGATTGTTCAGACAAGAGCTGGGGTTACTGCCAAGTACAACTGGGGTAATAAAATCCCCAGAAGAAGTCAACATCAGGTTGATTTTCTTCTGGTGATGCAGAAGCCTGATTTGTCCTTCTGGGGATTTTATGATTTCCCTTTTAGTGAATAATGTCTGAAGGATTCTTCCTCCTTCCTTATTCCTTCCTTCCTTCCTTTCTTCCTTATTCCTTCCTTCCTTCCTTATTCCTTCCTTCCTTATTCCTTCCTTCCTTCCTTCCTCTCCATCCTCTCAGAAGATAACGACACTGTCCTGCTGAGGAAGAGAACTCAGCTGTCATTAGAAACATATTATTATCATTATTGTCATTATTCTTATTATTGTATGTCACAATATCCATCCACTTAGAATGTGCCTCTTGAAGTCTTGAAGGCTTTGTTATGGTGTTCTTCCTCTGCTGCTGCTGCACTTCTCTTATCTGGTGCTGTTCTGTGACAGCCTCTGAGGATATTACGATATCATAATGTTCTTTTGTGCTTTGCGAAGGTTCTTTCGTGGAGATGAATATGCCCTTTTATTATATATATATACTCGCTTTGTGGTTATGGGAAATGTTTGGCATAAACTGGAATTGTTATTCTGTATGTGAGCTTTCAACAATATACGCATGTGAAGCACTTGGTCTTTCATTGAAACAATCCTTTTTTTGTGTCTTCAGACTTTTTTTTTCTTTTTCGAATGATTGAAAGGAAGAGACGAAGACATTGAGAAATGAACAAAATGTAAAGAGGAAGGAACTTTTTAAGAAGGGCTGTGAAAGAAAGCCTGGAAAGAAAGAGGTGGGGAATAAAAGTTCGGAAGTTCAGACCGACACAGCTGACACTCAGCATTGTCAGAGGAGACAAAAAACACCAAAGATAAAACAGAACTCTATAAGAATGGAAAGAAATGATATGGTTGATTGAAAATCTGAGATTTCTAACTGTGAATAAAACTCTCCCTGTCTTGACAATATCCACTTATGATTCTGAAAGCCCAAAGTTTATATACGCTATATATATATCTATATATATATATATATATATATATATATATATATATATATATATATATATATATATATATATATATATATATATGTCTGCTTGCATCAAGTCTCGCACCCTGTCGATGCCTAGTGGAGAGAGAGAGAGAGAGAGAGAGAGCACCCTTCTTGCACGAGTTGTCAAGACACTCGCTTTTCCTCCTCCTCCTCCTCCTCCTCCTCCTCCTCCTCCTCCTCCTCCTCGACCATTAGCAAAAGCGTCTGTAGGTCTAAACAGATCGCTTTCTTTTTCTTTCTTTCTCTCTTTCTTTCTTTCTTCAATCGAGGATAAACGTCACTAAAACTTTCCGTCACTCGAGAAAAGCAAAGGCTTGATTGCGATAAGTCAGAGGAGCGTAAGAGCAAACATCTGCTATTTATTATTATTACTTATTAATAATAATCATAGATATGAGGAAATGCGGAACTCTTCACCAAGCCCTCCCGATGACGTCATACACTGATCGGCAGCATACATAGGGAAGAACAAGGAGGAAGAGGAAAAGGAAGAAGACGAAGAAGAAGAGAAATGAGAAAGATGAGGAACGAATGAAGGAGGAAACCTTCGGGAGGGAGAAAGCAGACTTTGGGAAGATCAGGGAAAATGAAGTGAAAAATAAATGAAGTTGCTCTAACGGACAACATCACATTAAAATGGTGATGGTGAGTGAATTCCTGACACTGCTGCAATGGAAGGCTCAATATAATTATAATAATAATAATAATAATAATAGAAAAAGATTATTCCAGAATCCGCCTAAAAATATCAATGGTTGCAAAAAGTTATAATAGAAAATATTTAAAGATGTCTCTGATGTTCGTTTGTGCATGTCTGCTTGTTAGTAAACACATGTTTGTGCATGTTTGGGTGTAAGTAAACATGTGTTTGTGGATGTCTGGTTCAAAATAAACATGTGTTTGTGGATGTCTGGTTGAAAGTAAACACGTTTTTGTGCATGTCTGGTTGAAAGTAAACACGCTTTTGTGCATGTCTGGTTGAAAGTAAACACGTTTTTGTGCATGTCTGGTTGAAAGCAAGCACGTTTTTGTGCATGTCTGGTTGAAAGTAAACATGAGTTTGTGGATGTCTGGTTGAAAGTAAACATGTGTTTGTGGATGTCTGGTTGAAAGTAAACATGTGTTTGTGGATGTCTGGTTGAAAGTAAACATGTGTTTGTGGATGTCTGGTTGAAAGTAAACACACTTTTGTGCATGTCTGGTTAAAGTAAACACGTTTTTGTGCATGTCTGGTTGAAAGTAAATGCATGCTTGTGCATGTCTGCTCGTAAGTAAACATGTGTTTGTGGATATCTGCTCGTAAGTAAACATGTGTTTGTGGATGTCTGGTTGAAAGTAAACATGTGTTTGTGGATGTCTGGTTGAAAGTAAACACACTTTTGTGCATGTCTGGTTAAAGTAAACACGTTTTTGTGCATGTCTGGTTGAAAGTAAATGCATGCTTGTGCATGTCTGCTCGTAAGTAAACATGTGTTTGTGGATATCTGCTCGTAAGTAAACATGTGTTTGTGGATGTCTGGTTGAAAGTAAACACGTTTTTGTGCATGCCTGGTTGAAAGTAAATGCATGCTTGTGCATGTCTGCTCGTAAGTAAACATGTGTTTGTGGATGTCTGGTTGAAAGTAAACATGCTTTTGTGCATGTCTGGTTGAAAGTAAACACGTTTTTGTGCATGTCTGGTTGAAAGTAAATGCATGCTTGTGCATGTCTGGTTGAAAGTAAATGCATGCTTGTGCATGTCTGATTGTAAGTAAACATGTGTTTGTGGATGTCTGGTTGAAAGCAAACATGTGTTCGTGGATGCCTGGTTGAAAGTAAACACTTGTTGTGCATGTCTGGTTGAAAGTAAAATGCATGCTTGTGCATGTCTGCTCGTAAGTAAACATGTGTTTGTGGGTGTCTGGTTGAAAGTAAACATGTGTTTGTGGATGTCTGGTTGAAAGTAAACACGTTTTTGTGCATGCCTGGTTGAAAGTAAATGCATTCTTGTGCATGTCTGCTCGTAAGTAAACATGTGTTTGTGGATGTCTGGTTGAAAGTAAACATGCTTTTGTGCATGTCTGGATGAAAGTAAACACGTTTTTGTGCATGTCTGTTCAAAGTAAATGCATGCTTGTGCATGTCTGATTGTAAGTAAACATGTGTTTGTGGATGTCTGGTTGAAAGCAAACATGTGTTCGTGGATGCCTGGTTGAAAGTAAACACTTTTTGTGCATGTCTGGTTGAAAGTAAATGCATGCTTGTGCATGTCTGCTCGTAAGTAAACATGTGTTTGTGGATGTCTGGTTGAAAGTAAACATGTGTTTGTGGATGTCTGGTTAAAAGTAAACACGTTTTTGTGCATGTCTGGTTGAAAGTAAATGCATGCTTGTGCATGTCTGCTCATAAGTAAACATGTGTTTGTGGATGTCTGGTTGAAAGTAAACATGTGTTTGTGGATGTCTGGTTGAAAGTAAACATGTGTTTGTGGATGTCTGGTTGAAAGTAAACATGTGTTTGTGGATGTCTGGTTGAAAGTAAACATGTGTTTGTGGATGTCTGGTTGAAAGTAAACACGTTTTTGTGGATGTCTGGTTGAAAGTAAACACGTTTTTGTGCATGTCTTGTTGAAAGTAAACATGTGTTTGTGGATGTCTGGTTGAAAGTAAACATGTGTTTGTGGATGTCTGGTTGAAAGTAAACATGTGTTTGTGGGTGTCTGGTTGAAAGTAAACATGTGTTTGTGGATGTCTGGTTGAAAGTAAACATGTGTTTGTGGATGTCTGGTTGAAAGTAAACACGTTTTTGTGGGTGTCTGGTTGAAAGTAAACATGTGTTTGTGGATGTCTGGTTGAAAGTAAACACGTTTTTGTGGATGTCTGGTTGAAAGTAAACACGTTTTTGTGCATGTCTTGTTGAAAGTAAACATGTGTTTGTGGATGTCTGGTTGAAAGTAAACACGTTTTTGTGGATGTCTGGTTGAAAGTAAACACGTTTTTGTGCATGTCTTGTTGAAAGTAAACATGTGTTTGCGGATGTCTGGTTGAAAGTAAACATGTGTTTGTGGATGTCTGGTTGAAAGTAAACACGTTTTTGTGCATGTCTGGTTGAAAGTAAATGCATGCTTGTGCATGTCTGATTGTAAGTAAACATGTGTTTGTGGATGTCTGGTTGAAAGTAAACATGTGTTTGTGGATGTCTGGTTGAAAGTAAACATGTGTTTGTGGGTGTCTGGTTGAAAGTAAACATGTGTTTGTGGATGTCTGGTTGAAAGTAAACATGTGTTTGTGGATGTCTGGTTGAAAGTAAACACGTTTTTGTGGATGTCTGGTTGAAAGTAAACACGTTTTTGTGCATGTCTTGTTGAAAGTAAACATGTGTTTGTGGATGTCTGGTTGAAAGTAAACATGTGTTTGTGGATGTCTGGTTGAAAGTAAACACGTTTTTGTGGATGTCTGGTTGAAAGTAAACACGTTTTTGTGCATGTCTTGTTGAAAGTAAACATGTGTTTGTGGATGTCTGGTTGAAAGTAAACACGTTTTTGTGGATGTCTGGTTGAAAGTAAACACGTTTTTGTGCATGTCTTGTTGAAAGTAAACATGTGTTTGTGGATGTCTGGTTGAAAGTAAACATGTGTTTGTGGATGTCTGGTTGAAAGTAAACATGTGTTTGTGGATGTCTGGTTGAAAGTAAACATGTGTTTGTGGGTGTCTGGTTGAAAGTAAACATGTGTTTGTGGATGTCTGGTTGAAAGTAAACATGTGTTTGTGGATGTCTGGTTGAAAGTAAACATGTGTTTGTGGATGTCTGGTTGAAAGTAAACATGTTTGTGGGTGTCTGGTTGAAAGTAAACATGTGTTTGTGGATGTCTGGTTGAAAGTAAACATGTGTTTGTGGATGTCTGGTTGAAAGTAAACATGTGTTTGTGGATGTCTGGTTGAAAGTAAACACGTTTTTGTGCATGTCTGGTTGAAAGTAAATGCATGCTTGTGCATGTCTGATTGTAAGTAAACATGTGTTTGTGGATGTCTGGTTGAAAGTAAACATGTGTTTGTGGATGTCTGGTTGAAAGTAAACATGTGTTTGTGGATGTCTGGTTGAAAGTAAACATGTGTTTGTGGGTGTCTGGTTGAAAGTAAACATGTGTTTGTGGATGTCTGGTTGAAAGTAAACATGTGTTTGTGGATGTCTGGTTGAAAGTAAACATGTGTTTGTGGATGTCTGGTTGAAAGTAAACACGTTTTTGTGCATGTCTGGTTGAAAGTAAATGCATGCTTGTGCATGTCTGATTGTAAGTAAACATGTGTTTGTGGGTGTCTGGTTGAAAGTAAACATGTGTTTGTGGATGTCTGGTTGAAAGTAAACATGTGTTTGTGGGTGTCTGGTTGAAAGTAAACATGTGTTTGTGGATGTCTGGTTGAAAGTAAACATGTGTTTGTGGGTGTCTGGTTGAAAGTAAACATGTGTTTGTGGATGTCTGGTTGAAAGTAAACATGTGTTTGTGGGTGTCTGGTTGAAAGTAAACATGTGTTTGTGGATGTCTGGTTGAAAGTAAACATGTGTTTGTGGGTGTCTGGTTGAAAGTAAACATGTGTTTGTGGGTGTCTGGTTGAAAGTAAACATGTGTTTGTGGATGTCTGGTTGAAAGTAAACATGCGTTTGTGGATGTCTGGTTGAAAGTAAACATGTGTTTGTGGGTGTCTGGTTGAAAGTAAACATGTGTTTGTGGATGTCTGGTTGAAAGTAAACATGTGTTTGTGGGTGTCTGGTTGAAAGTAAACATGTGTTTGTGGATGTCTGGTTGAAAGTAAACATGTGTTTGTGGATGTCTGGTTGAAAGTAAACATGTGTTTGTGGATGTCTGGTTGAAAGTAAACATGTGTTTGTGGATGTCTGGTTGAAAGTAAACATGTGTTTGTGGGTGTCTGGTTGAAAGTAAACATGTGTTTGTGGATGTCTGGTTGAAAGTAAACATGTGTTTGTGGATGTCTGGTTGAAAGTAAACATGTGTTTGTGGATGTCTGGTTGAAAGTAAACACGTTTTTGTGCATGTCTGGTTGAAAGTAAATGCATGCTTGTGCATGTCTGATTGTAAGTAAACATGTGTTTGTGGATGTCTGGTTGAAAGTAAACATGTGTTTGTGGATGTCTGATTGTAAGTAAACATGTGTTTGTGGATGTCTGGTTGAAAGTAAACATGTGTTTGTGATTCTTCTTCCTTCTTTTATCGTTTTTTTTTTCTCAAGAGGAACACATCTCTCTCTCCCTCTCTCTCTCTGTCTCCCTCTCTCTTTCTCTCCCTGTCTCTCCTCTCTCTCTCTCTGTCTCCCTTTCTCTCCCTCTCTCTCTCTCTCTCTTTCTCTCCCTGTCTCTCCTTTTCTCTCTTTCTCTCCCTGTCTCTCTGTTTCTCTCTTTCTCTCCCTGTCTCTCTGTCTCTCTCTCTCCCTGTCTCTCTCTCTCTCTTTCTTTCCCCCTCTCTCTCTCCCAGATCCCTGACCGTCATGAAGAGAAGAAGAAGAAGAAGAGGAAGAAGAAGAAGAAGCAGAAGAAGGAGAAGCAGAAGAAGAAGAAGAAGAAGAAGAATCATGGCGTCCGAAAGCTTCGACAAAGGGAGAGCAAAAAGAAAACGAATTATCATGTCACGAGGTTCTCTAACATCACAATTTCTCTTCAATGAAACACAAAATGTGAATTTTCATCATAATTCCAAAAATTTCTTTTTGGTTCCGAATTCCTGAAAGAAGACACGAGAAACGAATAACGATTTCTTACTTTTTTTTTATTTTTTTTTTTTTTATTTTTGCAAGGACACGAATGCGAGTGTCAGCCATGTTTATTTTATGTTGTTGATTTTAGTCGTTAGTTATTATTATTATTATTATTATTATTATTATTATTATTATTATTATTATTAACGTATTTTAATCGTATCATTATCATTCTTAGAGCAGAATAACAGAGAGAGAGAGAGAGAGAGAGAGAGAGAGAGAGAGAGAGAGAGAGAGAGAGAGAGCTCTCCCAGACCCGAGTCACGTGACCAGCTTCTTCGCCTTCCCGCCTCCCGTTAACAGTCAGTTACTGTACAGCCTGTCTTAACTCTTAATTTCTCTGTTGCCAAGTGTCAGTATCTCTGGTGCAGTTGTCGAGGCACGACGTGTATCTCTGTCCTGTAGATCAGGCCACAATGGCTGCTATTCCCGGAACACGAGGGTCTGTTAACCAGAGTTATTTCATTTTATTTTCATGACGTTTGACAGTATTATTCAAGTTCATGACTTCGCATATTTCACTCTTATGACTGAGGGAGGCTATTCAGCCAGATTTAATAATAGCCCTACTACGAATTCCATAGCATTCTTTCTTTCTTTCTTCTTTCTCAGAGGCAAATCCTCTTTACGAAGAGATTCGTCACCGTCCGCTGAAATGGCCGCTGACTTTCCGCTGCAATGTGGACAGATGTTGAAATCAGTTGCAGCAGTTGTTTTTGTGTTGATGTGGCCTCTCTCAGTCTGTCCGTCTGTCGGCCACTCGTTCATGGATACTTAGAGACAGTGAAGGCGTCCATTTTTGTCATTACAAGTTTCCTCTCATTGTACTGACCATTTCACGTGTTAAAATCATTATTGGTCGTCCTGTCGCGATTCTGGGGAGAGAGAGAGAGAGAGAGAGTCAGCAAATCTCCTGCACATTACAATAGTCTGCTTTTGCAACGTAGCCAAGATGTCGAAACAATTTTTATTTTATTATTGTCTTTATTTTTCGTTACTCTGAGTTGCCATTTAAAAAGCCCTTAGGCCTGAGGTTTACTTGCAGCCCCCGTGGGCGTGTTCTCTGGTTCTCTGCCCTCATACCCACGCCCACAAAACCCACCTCCACCCCCACGCCACCTCTTGTTTAGATCCATGAGAATGACCGCAGTTTTGCGATAATACTTTTATCATCATTATTATTATTATTATTATTATTATTATGTCGTCCACTTTATCATCAGGATGATTTCCGTAGCATACAATAAAATGCAGTTCATGTTTCTGTTTCGATCGGCGACATTGTTCTTGAACGTCACATTCTGTCTAAGTTTCTTCTTGGGTATTAGTAGACAACCCCCTTCCCCCTCCCCCTCCCCCTCCCCCATCCCCCAAGAATCTGCCAACTTCTGAGGTGTTGATATTTGTCATTTGATTCTGAACGATTCTTACATTGGCTGTTTCAATGATTTGTTCCAGTCATTGACGTCGGTTGCTTTGTTTTAACATCATCTCGTTTTTTTTCGCGTATTTTAACGCAGATTCGGCGTCGTTAGATGATTATTCAAGTAGTTGTCGATCATTTACATATATATGCTACCCCTTCGTTGAGGTCATTCTGTTTCAAAACTGTACACACACACACACACACACACACACACACACACACACACACATATTACCTGATCACACTCTCGTACTATATGATATGATTATTATGTGCTGTTGTGTCACTGGAATCCTGCAAAGTTTTCACCGTCCAGGAAACCCGTCTATTTTACCATTCTGATTTTATTACAGATTCACAGCTGGCCTTATGCCAGCATTCTCAGTACGTAAAACAGCCCCTTGGGAAGGAAAGGAAAGAAAAATATATATAAGTGAGCGTAGGAGGGGGAGAGAGAGAGGAGAAAAAACGAATTCAAACTGAACGGTTTATTTAAAATTAAATCGCCAGAATAATCGCGCGGGAATTCTGTGGTTTGGGGTGGGGGGGGCGGCGCTGGGGCTGGGGTGGGGTGGAGGTGACCTTGGTGACCGAGTGACAGCGGCCAACGAATTTAGACTTAAGGGACACTTCATGAAGACGTTTTATTGCTGCACCTTGATGTTGCACAGGAACATTGCCTGGCATACGGTTGGTCTGCTTCCATACACATTTAGTCACAGTTGACTAACACCGTGTATATATATGTGCCCTTATAGATATACCATCTTTTTGATAAGATTGCCGTGTTCTTTATTATTATTATTATTATTATTATTATTATTATTATTCCCTCACAGCCTTTGCTTCCTCGTCATTTCTCTGCAGTGAGGATTAATGAGGAATTCCTCACGTTCGCGAGGAATAGTAATGATTCGCTTTGTACTTGTGGTTCTAAATCCTTTTGACTCTTTGTAAACGATTTATGATGTACAGTTGAACAGGAATTCTGAGGAGAAACTTTCATGAATAAGAACGAGATAAAGAGGGGAACAGTCTTGAGGTGGAATAATGTTCCCCGGGGAACACTGAAAGGGAATTCAAAGTCTGAGCTTTTACTTATTGATTGAGAGATTCATTCGGGATCTGCAACGTCACGCATTGTCAGCCATATTTCGTCTCTTGTGACTCTCAAGACAGATTCATTATTGTCTCCCAATGAACCGTAAATATATACATGGTGTTCTCTGATATTTATACATACATACACATGTGTGGGTGTGTATACATACGTAATCGGGATTGCGTTAAGGAACCCGAAATGTAATAAAAAAAAAACGCTAAAAGTGCGAATCCCGTTCTTAATTTCTATATTTTTGACACTCGTCGTTTTTGCTGAGTCATGGTTCGTTTTAAGTGCAAAGCAAGCAATCAAAACGAGCAAAGATTCAAAATAAAACAAAAAAGTAGTTTACGTCCCCCCTCCACCCCCCTTACTAGGGAAGCGATAACGCAGGGGTAGGGGTGAGAGAGAGAGGTTTTTCATTTCACATTAAAACGAATCATAAATCTATTGAAAAACGTCAAAGAACGTTGGAACAGACGAAGAACGTTTTGGGACTCAAACGTTTGAAAGTCGAACGTTTGAAATCTCGGATAATACGTTAACCGTTTCCCGCCCTCCCGGTCAGCACCTGGGGTTGGTAATACCACCGAGTGTTTGTTAATCTTGCTTTTCTTTACTTCTCTCGTTTCGAAACAATGAGAGAGAGAGAGAGAGATGAAGTACCGGAAAGCGAGAAAAGGACGAAGGGAATTCTGATAAAGGAAGGAAAAGGCATAATTCGGAAAGGTAAACTCAGGCATATGTAGGCATCAGCCGACTGAACTCCTGCTTGTAATCTCTCTCTCTCTCTCTCTCTCTCTCTCTCTCTCTCTCTCTCTCTCTCTCTCTCTCTCTCCCTCTCTCTCGGAGGCGGGGGTAGGAGTGATGTTGGATTTGGTATTGGTGTTGTGGGGGGGGGGGGGCGGCTCTTGACAACCAAAACTTCCCCCCAAAGAGGCAAATCTGAAACATAGGCCTAAAGGCGTCTATAGACGTGACATCTCAATATGTCTTACGAAATCTTTTACCATAAAATAAACAACTAAAACTCAGAAGGACTTGATAGGGGAAGAAGCCAACGCATAAGCACACGTACAGACACCCTGGGGGGGGTCGGGGGGGTGGGGCAACACCCAGCAACGTGACAGACAGACAACACATACGAACAGACATACGAGAAGTGAACAGGGATTGACAGAGTAAGAAAGATGGTCTCTTCATTGACGAAAATGAAATGATGATGAATATGAATTCATCTCCCCGGCAGACCCACGGGGAGGGATTGAAGATATTCATTGGGAAATGTATAAACAAATATATGACGAAACTATTAAACAAAGACGCAGAGACGCAATAAAGCCGCAGTAAAGACGCAAAATAATCTATAAACTAAAACATGGACTGCATGTTGAAACATAGGCCTAGTCTGGACTCAACTCTCGGTGATGACATGTTTAATATCTACGAAGAAATGATAAAAAATATATCAATGATAAAATTTTATTTAGCATAATCGTCATTGCTATTTAACCATTCGTGTTTATGACAGCGGGATTTTTTTATGATGAAAAATAGCAAAATATTTTCACCAGACTATAGACACATTTACCACCCTCTTAAAATTAACGATCCTGAGAGAGAGAGAGAGAGAGAGAGAGAGACAGCCCCATAAATCTGACAACAATTATAAGATGAAATGAATTTTGATAACAAAACAAAATACAAATAAATACATATATAATGAAGAAAGGTCTGAACAGACTTGCTTTAAAATATGTTCATTAAATATTTTTAAAAATATTTTAAATGTTTTTAAATATTTCAACGACTTTATCATCATAAAAGCAGAGGTGAAAGTTCGGTGATAAAGAATTTACTCTCAGAAAACCAGTTGAAATACTCTGTATATAGACTTACTCTTTGTCTGACAACATAAAGAAAGAAGGTCAATAAAAACACGAAATGAACTCTTTTGTTTCTGACACGACAGTGGAAGTGAAACGTCAGGAGAGAGAGAGAGAGAGAGCACCAACTCCATCGTCTCAACGCGACAGACGAGTGAGGAGCGTAATATCAAGGGCGATTATCTCACAATTTCCAATGAGATCTTCGACCTAATATGCATTTGGTTATCACCAGAATCATATTATAGCATCTTATTCCCCAATGATTCCAAGTCGCTCATTCCAGTGGTGTATTCCCGGGAATTTCGACCAAGAGTGAGTATCAGCCTAGGCTTGCATAGCACTATCTTTCTTGATCCAACGGTAGGACAGTTGGGTCTGCCCCAATCTTCATATACCTTTTTCCTCTGCTTCGTTTTCAATATACTTTTACAGCCTATATCCTCCGCCCCCCCCCCCCCCCGTCATGCTATATAACACAGCCAAAATAGAAATTGAGTTTGATTTTCAAATAGAAAATGATAGTTTCCGTCATAATCCTCTGTTTCTTAAGAGAGAGGGGGAGAGAGAGAGAATAAATCCTCTCTTAATACCGAAGGCCATGAGGTCGAGAGAGAGAGAGAGAGAATAAATCCTCTCTTAATACCGACGGCCATGAGATTAGGTTTTGACGAGTCTATTTTTTTGTTTTTTTTGCATTTTTCATATATATTGAATAATTTATGCCCGTTTAAGATTGATGGAACCTTACAATATAAAAATAGCATTCAGGTGAACGTAAAAACGTTCAGGCAGACGAACGTTTTTGGACTGAAAAACATTTAAAAGTCGAACGTTTTTAAAATTTGAGATAAACGTTAACCGTTTCCCGTGGCGATGACACCGAGTGTTAGAGAATCTTTTTTTCTTTTTTATCTTTCTCAGTTTCCTCGTTTCAAGACAGCAACGAGAGGAAGAGGAGAAGGAGAAAGATGAAGCATCGGAAACGGATAAAAGGACGGAAGGAACTCTGATAAAGGAAGGAAAAGTGATAATTAGGAAGATAAAGTAAATTCAGGCCTTGCCTCATCGGACGAATGAACGACTTGTAACCTACCTCCCCCCCCCCCCCCTCTCTCTCTCTCTCTCTCTCTCTCTCTGGAAGCGACGAGGCAGGGGTAGGGGTGTGTTTGTGTGGGTGTGGGTGTGGGGAAGGTGAAGGTGAAGGAAAGTGCCCAGACAACCGATACGCACCCCCAGGGCAGCAAATTTGAAAGATAGGCCTAAGGTATGCAAAGACATCTCAATTATAAATCGACACAAAATTGAGGTCACGTCCAAGACTATACCCATTTATTATAACATCTGATAAGGATGGGACAGACGAAGAGAGAGAGAGATTCCCTGGTCGTTACGTCATGGCAAAGCTCCTCATAGACCTATGTTGGTTTATTCTTTAGTCCCTCGCTGAAACTGCCTCTACAAAAATCTTCACTCGACCAAATTCTTATTCGTGGAGTAAATAACTTGAGTAATATGTCTTACGACATCTTTCATCATAAAATAAACAGCTAAAACTCAGAAGGACTTGATAAGGGAAGAAGCCAATGCATAAACACACGTACAAACACCCTGGGGGGGTGGGGGGGGGGCAATACCCAGCAACGTGACAGACAGGCAACTCATACGAACAGACATACGAGAAGTGAACAGGGTCTCTTCATTGACGGAAATGAAATGATGATGAATATGAATTCATCTCCCCTGCAGACCCACGGGGAGGGATTGAAGATATTCATTGGGAAATGTATAAACAAATATATGAAAAACCTATTAAACAAAGACGCAGAGACGCAATAAAGACGCAAAATTATCTATAAACTAAAACATGGACTGCATGTTGATATACAGGCCTAATCTGGACTCGACTCTCGGTGATGACATGTTTAATATCTACGAGAAAATGATAAAAAATATATCAATGATAAAATTTTATTTAGCATAATCGTCATTGCTATTTAACCATTCGTGTTTATGACCGAGGGATTTTTATGATGGAAAATAGCAAAATATTTTCACCAGACTATAGACACATTTACCACCCTCTTAAAATTAACGATCCTGAGAGAGAGAGAGAGAGAGAAATAGTCCCTCCTGCGCACCAAAAATAGTAGTCGACGTCTACAATGGCCTTCGAAAAAGAATTCAATACTAAACGCGATCAAGACATTGCGATTCTCATCACAACTGAGCAACTTTGAGCCAAAATCTACGATCTTGAACGCGTCCATCCGACATTTTATACGTTTTATACATTAATGATTACGTTGTAAAACAACGCTCCCTTCCCCCCCCAACAACCCCCTTCACCAAACAGCTTCCCAAATGGCCGCGTAAATCGTCTTGCATTTACAGACGAGACGACGGAAAATGAATTATATGAATTGAAATTAACTTATAAGATACAAAAAAGATCGTAATGCGTATATCACATTTTATATACGCATTACACATTAATTACGCTGTAAAACAACGATACGGATATACAATTAACTCGTAAAATACGGGAAAGATCGTAAAAGGCATTGAATGAACGTACGTGGCAGATAGATTCTAAAAAATCTCTAATCTAAAATATGTAAAAAATTGTGAGCTAATTAATACGTCTAACATAATGGTGTCTGCATGTGTATATGTGTGTGTGTAGACAAGTGTGTGTGTGTGTGTGTGTAAGCTAGTCCATACCTAGTGTGTGTGTGTGTAGACCAGTGTATTCCTAGGTGTGGGTGGGTGTTGGGGGTGTGGGTGGGGGGGGGGGAAGGATCCGAGAATGTTCAAAATTAAAATCCACTGCAGCTCGTCTTAACGCAACCGGTTCTCTCGTTCAGATTGCTGGGTTGGCTTTGACTTCGTCTTCAGATGTAGTCTACAAACCGCAGCACAAGGCATTCCCTCATATTTTATAGTCATTAGCACTTAGATTAAGTGCAAGTAACTTTATTCCCCATCACTTGCACTTACAACGAGTGCCAGGATCACTACTTCGTTAAGTTGAATTCGGGGTTGAAGCCTTGCGCACGAACGCAGTTGTCACGTGCACAGGATTACACGGGGAAAAAAGCAGACTGAAATGACGTCGTTTTTAATAATAATAATAATGAGAGACCAAGACGCCGTGCTGGCATAAGGCCATCTCAGTCTATAAAAAAAAAAAAAATACATATAAATCAGCTTGTTTCTCATGTACCAAACTCGCTAGTCGACTGTTGAGGGTCGCTGGGGTGAGGGTATGTGGAAAGATCAGGAATAAAAGTAGATTTAGATTTGGTAAGATTTGAATCTCGGGACAAAAGCCTAGACCTATAATGGCTGACCGTTTCACAAACTGATCGACTGACTCTCTCTCTCGCTCTCTCTCTCTCTCTCTCTCTCTCTCTCTCTCTCTCTCTCAAATCATGACGCTGGGTCGCTGGCTTTCCTGAACAAACAAGACAAAAAAGAGACAGAAAGAGAGAGAGTCAGAGAGACAGATTCAGAGAGAGAGAGAGTCTTCTTCTTCTTCTTCTTCTTCTTCAGTCGGTGTTGAAATTCCTTCCTTCCTTCTTTTATTTATATCTAGACTATAAAAGTGGACTCTTCAAGTGCTCTCTCTCTCTCTCTCTCTCTCTCTCTCTCTCTCTCTCTCTCTCTCTCTCTCTCTCTCGTACACTTCAATGAACGATATAGGTTGTTGTGGGGAATAAAGTGCTGTTGGGGTTGGGGCCTCCTCCCGCCCCACCCATACAAACCCCCACACGAACACTCCCACACAGCACCCCAAACCCACACAAACACCCTCACACCTACACAAACAACACCACACCCACACAAATACCCCCAAACCCACACACATAACCATACACCCACACAAATACCCCCAAACCCACACACACAACCATACACCCACACAAACACCCCACATACAACCCCACAAACAACCACGCACCCACACAAATAACCCCACACCCACACAAATAACCCCACACAAACAACCCCACAAACAACCACGCACCCACACAAATAACCCCACAAACCCACACAAACAACCCCACACCCACACAATACCCCCAAACCCACACAAACAACCCCACACCCACACAATACCCCCAAACCCACACAAACACCCCAAACCCAGACAAAATCCCAAAACCCACACAAACACTCACACACGGCTTCATAGCTTACCCCAGTTTTAACAGCAGAGAGAGCGAGAGAGAGAGCAGACAGGACTATACGAGTATAAGCAATAAACAGACCCACTATCGTCTAGTCATTCATCTCTCTCTCTCTCTCTCTCTCTCTCTCTCTCTCTCTCTCTCTCTCTATATATATATATATATATATATATATATATATATATATATATATATATATATATATAATATATATATATATATATATATATATATATATATATATATATATATATATATAAAATTAACGTATAAAAAATGCCAAATCTACCAAATTATCAGCCTTTTTCCTGAACAGTTTGAGCGGGTTTAAGAAAATGTGGCAGCAGCGCTAATCAATCACCTTGAGTCTCAAACTTTTTTTTGTTTTTTTGTTTTGTATTACAGTGCGCGCCATCAAAGACTTCTTTCACAAGTCTGTGAAACCGATGGAGGGTGTGTGTGTGTGTGTGTGAAAGAGAGAGAGAGAGAGTTTCTCTCCACCCAACTTAGCTTACCCCGAGAATCTGTCTATAGGTGTTCATATTCATCAATGTGATTGTCATATTTGATGCACTTTGTAAATACGTTTATATATATATATATATATATATATATATATATATATATATATATATATATATATATATATGTGTGTGTGTGTGTGTGTGTGTGTGTGTGTGTGTGTGTGTGTGTGTGTCATTATCTTTATAATGACTGAAAATATAGGCCTAGAATTTAACTGAATTCTGTCTTTAATAATTTACATTTTATCCCACATGTATAAAATTCAGCTCCTTTGTTTTTTTTGTCAATGTTCATATTTCGTTTTGAAATTCAAGTACCTCTCTCTCTCTCTCTCTCTCTCTCTCTCTCTCTCTCTCTCTCTCTCTCTCTCTGAAAGCGATGAGGCGTGGGTAGGGGTGAGGGTGGCTTTGAAACATAGGCCTAAAGGAGTATGTATATATACATGACATCTCAATATACATCGACGTCTAAGACAACACTGATAAATGATTCCAAGTCGCTCATTCCAGTGGTGTATTCCCGGGAATTTCGACCAAGAGTGAGTATCAGCCTAGGCTTACATAGCACTATCTTTCTTGATCCAGCAGTAGGACAGTTGGGTCCTGCCCCAATCTTCATATAATATACCTTTTTCCTCTGCTTCGTTTTCAATATACTTTTTACAGCTTCCTACGTCCTCTTCCCCCCTCCGCCCCCACCCCACCATCCTATATAACAGCCAAGAGGGAAATGGAGTTTGATTTTCAAATAGAAAGAAAAACAGTTTACGTCATAATCCTCTGTTTCTCAAGACGATTTTTTCAACCTTCTATCAAGGGAAGCAATGAGGCAGGGGTAGGGGTATGGGTAAGAGAGAGAGAGAGAGAGAGAGAGCGACGTCCTCCCTTGAGACCACAAGTAATTTCGCAGGAAGCTCTTGACGAGTCTAATAATGTTCTTTGCGTTTTTTTTATATAACGACTAAATCTATGTAAAAACTATACATCCTATGGATTAATGGAACCTTTCGGCATTAAATAGGATTCAGGTGAACTTAAGAACGTGAGGCAGACGAACGTTTTTGAAGTGAAACGTTCAAAAGTCGAACGTTTTTAAAATCTGAGATAAAAGCTAACCGTTTCCTGCCCTCCCGGACAACCGATGGGGGTGACGCAGTGTTTGAGAATCTTTTTTCTTTTTTATCTTTCTCACTTCCTTGTTTCGAAACTGCAACAAGAGGGGGAAGAGGAGAAGAAGGAGAAAGATGAACTATAGGAAACAGATAAAAGGACGAAGGGAATACTGATAAAGGAAGGAAAAGGCACAATGCAGAAATATAAAGTAAATTCAGGCATATGTAGGTATCGGACGTTTGAACTACTTCTTGTACTTCTCTCTCTCTCTCTCTCTCTCTCTCACCACGGAAGGGGTGAGGCGAGAGAGAGAGAGAGAGTTATTCATGCCATTGTCTAATGGATGTTGTTTCATGTAGTCACATACACACATATACACAGACGCTTTTATTAAGCTTGACGTCCCTGGACTCGAAATTTCCCCTTCCCCTTCCTCCTTTCCCCTCCCCCCTCCTTCTCCCCCTCTCCCTCCCCCTTCCAAAGCAGACGACCAAGTGTTAATTTAGCACGGACATCAATTTCGTTAACTGCAATCAGAAGTCGGTTATATACAATTTCTGTCAAAACTAAAAAAGTATAAAATAAAAAAAAAATTATATAAACTTTTATTTTTGTAGACACGATTCATTGTAAGAAAATCCAGGTGTCTCAAAAAATCTTTTTTTTACTTATGGATTTTAATTAAAGCGTGTTTTAAATCTTTTAATACTTTTTTTATGAAGACTTAGGCTGATGGATAAAAATAAAATCACTGTTCTTTATTTCAATATAAAATTTAGTCCTAACTTGTTCAGTGATACGGACATATAAATGCTATTTTCTGCTGATTACTGAATATTGTAGCTTTTGTAGACGTTTCATGTTGATAGAACAAGTGAATGCACTTGACAAGGGGAGGAGGCATTTGTGGAACCTGGGGGGGGAGGGGTGGGTTGAGGATTCCTCGTCTTCCTGCCATGGGCCACGCACTCGTCCCTCTCCCCACCCCCCTCTCATATTTGGGTATACATAACTCACCCCACCCCCTACACACACGTGCCTGACATAATAGGTTTTTTCTCTTTAGTAATTGGTTTATATATGTTCTCGCCTACATTTTATCCTGTAATTCGTGAGAGAGAGAGAGAGAGAGGTTGCAATGGTAAGGTTATGTGTTTGTGATGGTTGGCTGGTGGAGGGTAGGGCCTGTGTGCCCCTCCAAATTTAGATTCGAAATTTCAAAATTCGAATCCCAGGTTTTGAAATACTCTCTCTCTCTCTCTCCTTTGAGGATTGGAAATATTGAGCCGTGTAAATTATTCTTGGACTTTTTTTTTTTTTACATTTTATATGATTTTCATTAATTACAAGGCTCGTTGGCATTCTTTTGAAAAATTATATATATATATATATATATATATATATATATATATATATATATATATATATATATATATATATATTTGTTTTGCTTTGCTTTTCTTATAGTTTACTAATTGCCAAGGCTCAAAAAGGCTGCTTGACTAGAAAGCAGATGTCCTGAAGTGAAAGGGATTGACCTAGAGAGAGAGAGAGAACGTCATAGACAAGGAATTTTTTAGTCTGTTTCCTGTTTCAATTCGTTGCCCGTTGTAATTCGGAAATGTACTTTTAGTTGCTAAATGGCTCTCTCTCTCTCTCTCTCTCTCTCTCTCTCCTCTCTCTCTCTCTCTCTCTCTCTCTCTCTCTCTCTCTCTCTCTCCGGTCAGAGCATTCCGCTAAATTTCGCCCGTTTATTTAGAATCATCAAAATTCCACTCCAGTTCTCTCTCTCTCTCTCTCTCTCTCTCTCTCTCTCTCTCATTATGTCATTATGCCTCATGTGGTACACATTTGTAAAGATTCTCTCTCTCTTTCTCTCTCTCTCCCTCGAATAGCTTATGGCAGACACTTTTGTGGGAAGGGGTGGGGGTTTTGTGGGGGGGGAACGTTATGGGGTTGTGGTGAGGGGGAGGTCAGTGAGCCACCAAACACCGCCCCCCCCCAACCCCTACACCCACAAAGGCCCCCCTTCCAAAACACATTTGTAGGCCTAAAGGGTCAATAATGTCTTCAATGACTGCAGTAATAATAATAATAATAATAATAATACGATTGACGTGTATCGTAAATTATCGTCAAATTAGATATTGTAAGTCTTGTACAAGTCTTAATAGAGAGAGAACTTTCTGGTCCTTTTATTATAAGTATACATCTAAGTGGTGAAACACCTATAACATATATATACATATTATTATTATTATTATTATTATTATTATTATTATTATTCAAAGGATGAACCTTATTCACATGGAACAAGCCACCCACAACAGGGGCCACTGACTCGAAATTGAAGCTCCCAAAGAATAATACGATGTTGATTAGAAACAAGTAACAGATGGTAATGTAGGATACAGAAAAGAACAGGCGATCAATTATTAGAAAAGTCAAAATAAATTAAGAAATTAAATGAATAAATGGATAAAAATATAAATGAATTATCAAAATACGAGAATTATTTCGCTTAAACTTCTGAAGGATTCTACGTACGTGTTGAAGAGAGAGAGAGAGAGAGATGAATAAACACGTAGGAAAGGATTAACGGAGTTGATAAACGGCCCGAAGGAGGAAGGATTTAGGATGGAAAGTCACAAAGAGGCCTTT